>LSSL01007770.1:0-69319 GCA_001953115.1 Smittium mucronatum | reverse complement strand
TTTTTTTTTTTGTATCACGGGATTTTATTGTAAGATAACGTCATTCACATTTTATAATATATTTGATGATTTATTCTTCAAGTAAAATCCTCATCTAGATATTTATCAGTAAGCAATAATTGAAATTTATATAAAAAAATTATATAGTTAGCATAAATTACAAAATAAATTCAAATAATTAAACGTTTAATATAAAATTTGGCTTTTTAAAACACCTAAAGATAAATATAATAATTCGTTTTAGGTTTATTTTTGACGTAAAAATTAAAAAAAGTCAATATTTAATCATTTTAAGTACCAAAAATATGTTGTAAAATGATATTAAGCGATATTTCAAAATGATTTAGAATTTATTAATCTCAAAAAACTATAATTTAGTTTCAATTAAATACATCCTTCTGATTAGGATCAAAATGAGCCAAATTCTTAGTACTATTTTTTTGTAAATGAATAATTCAATACTTATGTAAATTTGAATAAAACCATTTTTTTATTTTTAGTTATAAAATAAATACTAGTCCAAATTTTTACTTATTTTTATTTAAAATTTTCCTATATATTCCTGAATCGATTTTTTATAGTTGACTTGTATTATTATTATTATATTTTAATAAAAAGATTTGATTAAATGTTAATTTTTAAACTATCGATATTTTCTAATAAATAATAATGTTAATTTTTTTTTTATAAATAATTAAATTTAACAGATTTATTTAAGAATAGATTAAATAAACGATAATTTAGAATAAATTATTAAATAAAATTAGTCTAATTATCAACTCAAGATCAAGATCAATAAAAAAATATATATGTTTATATAAATAAATAACTAAGGCCTAAATTTAAATTATTATTACGATTAAAATTTAAATAAAAACATTTTTATAATAGAATACAATAAAGAATCATAATAAAAAGGTCAAAATACTTTTTTGAAAAAAATAAGAATATTTATATACATAGAATTATTTTTATATAAAAATGCAAAAATTATACTAATTAAATTTAAAAAAAAACTGTTTATTTTGATATTATATGGTATATGATTTTTCGAAATTTCTTCAAAGTAAAAAAAGTAAATTTTTTTAGGTATTATTAAACGTAAGTAATTTTTCAGATGTAATAAATTGAATATTATAAAATATTAGAAAAATTATTTTGAATTGAAAGAGGAATTTTTTCTAAAGCCCTTTTATTATATGCACATGATTATCCTTTAAAATTAAAACTGTAAAATTATTCTTTTTAAGCCTAAAATTTTGAAGAGGAATAATAATTTTCCTGTTTTCTTTAGTTTTTTTACTGAAAAATAAACATAGTTTTTCATATTAGATAAAATAAGTTTGAATGAATAATTTTATTAAAAATATATTATTTAATTAGCATATAATATACGAATCGTTTTAAAAAATAAATTATTTTTGATAAACATAATAGAAGCCAATATTTGAAAATTTCGCTTAAGAATTAATAAAGTTTATTATTTTAATAATAAAAAAAAATTTAAGACTGAAATTCCAAATTCTATATTTATGATAAAAAAGTGCGATTTAAAAAATACAAATTTTCATAAATAGAAATTTTAGGGATATACATTTCTTATTAAAGATTATTTTTAATTAAAAATATATATAATTATTTATATAAAATTAAGATATACTAATTTTGGATATTATATGCATATGGGTGATTATTTCTGAAAGAGATATTTTTTTATAGGATAAAAATTGACATAAAATAACTAAATTATTACAAGTCAACAAAAATAATAATAAATATATATTTAATAAATATTATACATTTTACCAATAGAAAATCTATAATTATCATCCAGGTTTTCAATTACTTAATAAATTATTTTTATAAATTATATTTATAAATTATATTTATAAATTATATTTATAAATTTTTATTAGGTAAATGCACATTCGAAAAAACACTCTGAAATATATCTTAGGATTTATGCAAAAATAGACAAGTTTTTCAAGATAATTGGGGGAGGGGGGAATCAAAATAATGGCAAAAAATAGACATATTTCTATACTCAGAAATATTAAATAGTTTGAAAAAATAAATAATCCAATTATGTATACTATTAAACTTATAATTGAATGTGAAAATTAAAAAAAAGCATCTCGAAAAATACACATTTAAGTTTTATCTAACTGGTAAGGCCTGTAGAAGCTATTAAAGTGAAATATTTTCCCATAATTTCCACAATATAGGCGACATTTCAATGTATTCTGATAAAAAAAAAGTGCGTTAAAACAAAAAATTGTGTGATCGCACGTTTTTTTTAAATATTATCATTTACTTTATACAAATCCAACCCTTTAAAGAACCTCAGAAACCCATTCTGATTTTGAAAATTCAGCAAAGCCATTTTTAATTGATATATAAAAATTAAAGGTAAGACTTTATGTTTGTTACTTATTTCCTAAAAATTATTACATTTCTTTTAGCATCATTTTAAAGATTTTTTTTACTCATCTTGTAATAAAAACTATCAGTAGTTGCATCTTATAGGAAACAGAAAATTTTAGGTCAAGGTAGTCATTATATATAATAGCTAAAGTTTTATATATATATAAATTTCATATTCGCCTTTTAAAAAGAAATAAATAAACTGTATTTAAGATTAAAAATAAATAACACTCCTTATTTCAATTTAAATTTAATTGCTCTTAAGTTGATAAGTTTTTTTGAATTTTTTATTAGTTTATCTTTTATATATATATAAATAGGGTCTGAATTTTTTAGCGAACATTCTTCCAGTCAACCTTTTTTCAGTAAATTATCTTAGAACTTTTAGAAATAAATATTTTGATAAATAATATATAATAAAACAAAATCTAAATTAAAACCCCCGTTTTATAATTTTAAACGGCTTAAAGAAAATGGTTTGAGTTAAATTTGTGATTTACGATTGCTATTGTAGCTTCAACTGCCATTTAATGATATAAAGTTTTTTTTTATTAAGCAAATTATAATGCAAATTATGAAAAAAATAAAGTATTAGGAAATTATATTTCCTATTACAATACTTTCATAATTTTGCATTTTGAATAATTTATATTCTATTTTTTTTAAATATATTATAAAAGTACAGCTATAATTATTTTTTCATTCAAAATTACCAATTTTTTTAAAATTGTATTCTAGAGATCAAAACACGTAGAAAAAGTAAAAAACAAATATTTTTATTTTTTTATAAAAAAATTCTGATAAAATGTTAGTTATATAGGCTATCAGTAGAATTTTTTTATTGATATAAGGCATTATATAAGAAAAACGTTTAAAGATTAAATACAACATACATTTTTTATTTTTGAATGTTTTCATTTTATGCTATTTATATATATAAATTACATTAAAATTTAGATTTCGAACTTTTTTTCCATCAAACTTTGATTTTATTTTAGCTTTCGGACGCCTATGGAATCTTTTTAAGGTTCAAATGGTTTAATTGCCAAAATTTATTAATACAAAATCTAATAGACTCGATGGAGCTCAAGATTCAATTAAAAGCTTCTTTTTTTTTTAATAAATCCATAATCGCCTCTAGCGATATAATTTTAAAAAGGGTAATTCTCTAAATAATTCCAGTAAAAATATAACAAACCCACTAATCAACATTATTTTGCATTTTTTATTTGGTTATTAACAATTTTTCGATCACAAAATCTACTTTTAAAATAAATAAATTTTAATTATATCATTTAATTTTTCTATTTTCTCCAAAAAAAAATTCTAATTGGAGAATTTTTCTATATTTAATGGATATCTCTTATTTAATATTCTTTACCTTTTTTTCCCCCAAAAAAAAATTAATTTTCCTATTTCGATTTTTTTTTATACAATATACCAAATTATGACATAAATATACGATCCATTATCCAGCTATTAATAGAATCATATGCGTTTTATTTTAAATTCAATACATTCACCCAAAAAAACGCGAAGATTATAACTTTTCAAGAACGATATATATTAATTATTTGAAAATTTCTCAATAAACTAACTTTATTTCATCAATTTTAAGGCTAAATAAAATTTTATCCAGATCAATCCGCATAATAATAAATGAATTTTTTTGCTTTCTTTATTAAACTTAATTTGATATTTTTATTCAAATGCACCAAGCACCTCAAGTAACTTTCTTTAGTTAAAATAAATGAGATATTTTTCTCGATAATCTTAACCCAATAATTAGTAATTAAAAAGTAATTGTTTTATGTTATAAAAATTCCACATTTTTTTAGGTTATTCAGGAATTCGGGTCATGATTGAGTGCTTTTATTTGATTATATCCAAAAAATTACTAGTAGGATATTAACTGTACCTGAAATAGGACCTCAAATCAAAATAAATCCCGAAAAATTCTTTTTTATGTGACTTGAATCAAAAAATTTGATAGAAAGTCGGTTTTCTGTGTATTTAATAAATTGATACAAAAAAAGAGAGTAAATGTTAAAAAAATTCCATTTATTTTTAATACATATATTTTTTGGGGCTTATTCGATGATTTTTGCAAAAAAATCTTCGTTTTTTTTATTTATTTAATTTTATTAATTAAATAATATGGATTATTTGCAGGATTTAAATCCAAGATATGCGTTAGAATATTTTTAATAATATCAATTTTTTTTATAGAAAACCCCACAATATCAACTTATTTGAATCCAGGAAAGTTTTTTATTGCATTGCTTATATATATTTAACCGTATCTCCGTCCATTTTAGCACCAAGGTGATAATTTGTGTGTTTAAGTATATTATTTAGGAAAATAATAATACATCATTAAATGGCAGTTGAAGCCACAATAGCAATCGTAAATCACAAATTTAACTCAAACCATTTTCTTTAAGCCGTTTAAAATTATAAAACGGGGATTTTAATTTAGATTTTGTTTTATTATATATTATTTATCAAAATATTTATTTCTAAAAGTTCTAAGATAATTTACTGAAAAAAGGTTGACTGGAAGAATGTTCGCTAAAAAATTCAGACCCTATTTATATATATATAAAAGATAAACTAATAAAAAATTCAAAAAAACTTATCAACTTAAGAGCAATTAAATTTAAATTGAAATAAGGAGTGTTATTTATTTTTAATCTTAAATACAGTTTATTTATTTCTTTTTAAAAGGCGAATATGAAATTTATATATATATAAAACTTTAGCTATTATATATAATGACTACCTTGACCTAAAATTTTCTGTTTCCTATAAGATGCAACTACTGATAGTTTTTATTACAAGATGAGTAAAAAAAATCTTTAAAATGATGCTAAAAGAAATGTAATAATTTTTAGGAAATAAGTAACAAACATAAAGTCTTACCTTTAATTTTTATATATCAATTAAAAATGGCTTTGCTGAATTTTCAAAATCAGAATGGGTTTCTGAGGTTCTTTAAAGGGTTGGATTTGTATAAAGTAAATGATAATATTTAAAAAAAACGTGCGATCACACAATTTTTTGTTTTAACGCACTTTTTTTTTATCAGAATACATTGAAATGTCGCCTATATTGTGGAAATTATGGGAAAATATTTCACTTTAATAGCTTCTACAGGCCTTACCAGTTAGATAAAACTTAAATGTGTATTTTTCGAGATGCTTTTTTTTAATTTTCACATTCAATTATAAGTTTAATAGTATACATAATTGGATTATTTATTTTTTCAAACTATTTAATATTTCTGAGTATAGAAATATGTCTATTTTTTGCCATTATTCTGAAAAATTCCTATATCTTATCTCCTGCTGTGATTTAATCTTCTATAACGATCTTTTGGGAAATTTCTTTATTTCTAAAAAATAAATCATAGAATCAATGCATTTTAATTGGGTTTTAAATTTTAAAAAATAAATGTGATAGAAAAAATCCTTAATTCAGGGAACTTGAGATATATCTTTTGTATAATGATATAATTTTGTTATTACTGTCATATCATATCATATCATTACGATTTTAGAGGTGGATGTGTATTCGCTTATTGTAATTGCTTTTTTAATTGTATAATCTATGATATTTTTCACATGTAATTCAATATAAATTTTAAAATCGTGATATAGATAATATTCGATTTTTCTAGGAGATTTCGGTTTAATATTTAACCTGTATCTGATAAAACTATAGCAAAAAAAAATTAAAAATTTTATTAAAGCAATTATTTTTATTTATTTTTCCAACTTCTAGAGTCTATATTTTTGGCAGGATGAATTGAAGATAAATTATCTAATTTATTCGCATTAATCTATTTAGCATAAATTTTAAACAATTTTAATCGGATATAAAAAATTGGAATTTAGATCAAATATAAAGAATTCATATGAGAATTCAAAGACATAAACAATCAAAAGATTTTTTTTTAATTTTTACAAACTCAATCACATTTCATAGTAAATAAATCAAAAATCTATGGGGTGTTACTATTTGATTGATAATAATTGTTCTTGATTTTTAATGAAATATGTTAAATTCTATGGCATAACAGACTATTTTTTTCCGCAAAGACTTATAGTTTGATTTTATTCAAATGCATAATCGGCCTAATAAATATGAATATTTTTGAAAAAAGTGTTAAATTTTCCGACTTTAGAATATTCACAAATGAATTTTTTTAAAACAAGTGCTATAAATGAATGCAAATCATATTATTAATAATAATTTTTTTTATTAATATTGAAATAAGAAACTTCCACTAGTAAAGATTCTGGTATACCAAAGAACAGGTTATATATTAAAATAATAAGTCAAAAATAAAAATAAAAATTCGTAGCGATAAATACAATCTCTACTCGTAAATAAAAATTAAATTTTCATAAGTGATTTATGTATCGGTATTAAATATCACTCATAACGAAATTTTATTTTTGAAATATTTTAAAAAGGCTCAAATTTTAGCTCTGTAAAGAAAAAGTGCGTATTTTTATTTATTTATGTATATTTTTCATATAATTATATTTTATAGGATTTTAAATAAAAAATAGACAAAATTGAGTCTTTTACAAAGGAATTTATCACTTCCTTTAAAAAAAAAGACAAAAAGTATAAACGAAAAAAAGAAAAAGGACGAAAAATAACACCTTATTTCTCTCTTTTTTTTTACCAGAGTATTTTTTTTATCTATTTTAGATATACTGTAACATGAAATAAATTCAAAATGTGTAATTTAATTTAGTAAAGTTCTAATTTATTAATAATTATTAAATATTTTATGTGTATTTAAAGTGTCATTTATAATCTTATGACATCTTTATACTTATCTAAAGTTTTTGAATTACAAATTATTATAACCAAAGAGATAAATCTCAGGAAAACCCCCAAGTATTTTTACTTTTATAAATTTAATAGTAAAATCGATTGTGTAATATGCTAAAAGTACTTTAAAATACTAGCTATTTTGGTATTATAATATAAATCCGAATAAATTAGGGCTAATATATGGATTTTATACCTGAATTTATTTATTTGGCAATATAAGATCAATAAATAGTTATTTTTTTAAAAAAAGAAATATTTCTTACTTTTAACTTTTTTTCATATTTATATCTTTTTCCCCAAAAATAGTCCCAAGATCTATATTTATAAATTTGTGTGACATTTTGATATCTTCATAAATAAATAAGAATTTATAACAAAATTTAGGAAATTTTTTAAGCTGGATCAAAAATTTATATCGCCAAAATAATTTTGTTTATCAAAATGCTTGAAGGTTTTAAATTAATGTGATTTTGGGAAAAAATGTATACAAGAATATAAAAAACTTATTCTTTTAAAAACTGTAAAATCAATTTCAACATTAAATTTGGTGTTTGGTAACTGATAAACAACTCCAAAGATCTTAGTACGAAAATTTATAATAAAAAAAATAAAATGATAGATTCATCAGTATTTTTTATCCAGGAAATTTATTTATATTTTTTTTAAAAAAAAATTTAGAAAAAAACGATAATTTTAAGTTTTTGCTGGGTATATATATATATATATATATATATTGGTCTTTATTTAGTGTAAAAATTGGAAATTCTCAGGTATATGTCGCATAACCTTAATTAACTACACATATTTTATTGGATTTTTTTTAAAAGTCCCCAAATTCGATTGAAATACCATAATTTTAATAGAGAAAAGTTATAGTTTAAGAATTTCTTATTATTTTTTTGTTTTTTATTTACCTAAATTTATCCATTTTTCTGAAAATTTTATCAAAATATAAGATTTCAAATAATTTTAATAAAATCTAATTTAAATTTCAACAAACATATATATACATATCCACAGAATTAAGTTTAATTGCTTCGAAAAACCAGTATACTATATTATTTAAAATATCCGTTATTTTTTTAAATAAAAAACAAATTTCATCTGTTTCATAAATATACACATTTAATTTTTTACCTCTTTTCCCTATTTATATTAACAAATCATAAACCAAAAAACAATCAGCCTCAAAATCTTAATCGATTTAACTTATGAAATAATTTAAAAAATAAATGTTTTTTAATTCAGTTTTTAATCAAAAATACTGATTACTCGATACTTTCTATCGGACTATTTTTTAACCTGGACAATATTTCTATTAACTGCGGGAAATCTCACAAATTTTAATTGACTATGCAATATTAAATATATATATATAAACATATTTCGATTTAATTATCATAATGATTTTTTACAGTACAATCTATTTGGGAGATTTTTGAGATTTTTTATTCTTAATACTTGCTAAAAATAAAAAAGTGATAAATAAATCCATTAAAACTTTATTATTATATTAAACAACTTAAAAAAGATTTTAGAGGGGATGTGGAGCTTGAATATCATAATATTGTAGAAGTTTTTTCAATAACCATTATATTTTTTAATAAATTAATAGATAGAAGCATTAAACTCATTAAATAATATTTTTTTTTTTTATTGCCTTAAAATTATAAAATCAATTATATTTTTTCATAAATAATTTGTTTTTTTAATTCTATATATATTTGAAAGAAGTAGCGTTTATTAAAAATTTAAATTCTGCATTATATAGTGATTGAATTTATTAAAAAACTTAGCTAAAGAATATATAATTTTATATTTAACTATTCATGAAATACACATTCTTATACCTCTTGATTTATATAATGCATTTATTTATTAAATAAAAGATTTAATAAAAATAATAAAATGGATTTTTTTTAAAGCAGTGTATTGTCGCATATTAAAATTTATGACCGAGCACAAAGAACTATTCTTCATGGTAATAATATATATATATATATATATATATATATCAAGTAAACGGAGAGGACAAAGAAGACAAAGAAAAGAATGAAAGGGAAAGGAAGAGAAAGAAAAGGATTAAAAAGAAAAGAAAACAAAATTAAACAAATAAACAACTTTTTTTTATTATTCAGATTGATTTACCACGTGAATTCATTTTGTATTTTGAGTTAAAGGATAACCAAATTCTATTGTATAAACTAAATTCAAAATAAATTATAAAGAAGGCCAAAGATAACCCAACAAAACTAATTAATGAAGTTGTAATAATAGAAGAAAATGGATCGAAGAGACTTTGAGAAATAGCAAGAGATATAATAGTAATGAGGATGCGAAAACAAGAAAATTTATTGAAAATCTGTCAAATATATATATAAAGATAATAAAAGTCAGCTTTCTTGGCTCGCCCCCGGTGGAAATTTTTTTATAAATAAATAACATTTAAAATATAAGTATCTGAATTAGTTTTAAAAGTTGACAAATAAACAAGACATAACTATCTGAGTAAAAAGTAATTGAAAATTAAAACTCAAATATATTTCAGCTTAAAAATTTAAAACACTAATACTTATTAAAAACTTATAAACTTAAAAGGTAGTCATTACATTTTTTTTTCTTCTTTCTTTTAAAACGCACCTACCTTTGACCTATCTTTAATTTCTTTTTTATCTTATTAAAACCTTTAATTGAAAATAAAGGTTGTGGTATTCTTAAAAACTACCACAATTATATCATAACTAATTTTTTCAAAAAAAGCGCGAATAATTTACATTTAATTTTATGCGGATTTTTCGGTTATTGGATTAGCTAAAAAAAAAATCAAAATTCTAAGATATTTCTAAAAAATATATAATAGATATTCTATCTAATACTAGAAGAATTTTCCCGAAAATTATAATAGGTTAATTTTATTTAAATACTCAATCGGATTAATTTATATATATTTTTATTTTTATTTTTATTTTTATTTTTTAAAATTGTGATAAACTTATTGATTTTTGATATTTAAAAATTATTTTTTTCAATAAAAAGTACTTTAAATGAATTAATAAAATGTTATTACTAATAAAAAATATGGAATAAGCGATTTTTATGAGTAAAACTTCTTTTTTTCTAAGAATTTCTCATATTATAGCATTTTTTGTTTTAATTTAGCGATAATTGTCGATATCTATTAATTAAAAGTTTAATTATACACATTTTTTAGTATCGAGATCTGTATATATTATTCATATAGGACATTGGTTTAAATAAGCTGGTTTAAGGGGGGGAAAATATTGTTAAATATTCCAGAAAAAAAGATACTGTATTTTTTTATTTGGTTTTTATATAGAAAAATAATTTATATATATATGATAATGATATATATAATTTGTGAAAGCATTAAAATGGTTTTATTTTTGAAATAAAAACTATAAATTCTCTACTTCGATTATATTTCGAAATATCTGAACTTTAAAATACATTTTCAAATTTAAATATTACGCTTCTAGTTCTAATTATTTTTGGTTATATATTTATCGGGATTTATAAAAATTGATAATTTCACTTTACTCATTTTTAAAATCGCTAATAATAAGTTTTTACTTAGATTATTACTCAAATTTTAGTATTTATTATATTTAAAATCCCAAAAAATACGCGTTAAACACTTTATAATCTATTTTAATAACATTATTAAAATAAAAACCAAATTTTTACCAAGAGGACTATCTTGATTTTATATTAATAATGATACAAACTAGAAAGTACTAATCATTTCCACGTTTATTTCATGATAAGTGAAAACATAAACATAAAAAGATTTTCTTTTCTAGTAAACGAAAATAATAATAATTGGGTATAAATTGATTATTAAAACCTTTTATTTCTAAATAAAAAGTATTTTATCTAATATTAATCCTGTTTAGATGCAATATAATAGCTTTATGGTCTTCAAAAATTGTTAAAATAAAACATCTAAACATAAAAAGCCCTAGTTTTATTGAATAGTTAAGAATATTGCAAAAAATTTAGGGGATAACAGGTATTTATTTTATTAAATACAAAAATTTAAAATATAAATAATGATAAATATAAAAATTATATGGATTTTTTTTTTTTATTGAAACAAAATTGTACCCGAAATTCACAAAAAAAAATTCTCATTTATCATGATTTTAATTCAAAGTTTTAGCCAAAATAATAAAAAATCTTTAAATATTAAAAATAATATTTTTTTTAGTAAAAATAAAAATAAAGTAAAAGGAGAAAATAAATCAAATTTCATCCCACTCCCATCTTCGCTTTAGCCGCTAAGTACCAACTGGGCATTGATTCAAGGTGTATTTTTTTAGTAAACTTGAGATAAATCTTATCTTAAAAGCAGTTGTGATAAGAAATATATCTATTTATTTTTTTAATAAATGTAATAACATTTTTATTTTAGTTAACACGATAGTTTACTATTAATTCTAAATTTTTTATAAATTTATAAAAACACAACTAGTTTGTGAAAATGTAAATATTCCATTTTTTTAAAAAAAAATAGAATTTTTTACTGTTTTATTATTTTGACGCATATAAAGATTTAAAAATATAAAAATATATTGAAAATTTTAATTATAAGGAAACATTTAGTATATTAATTATTAGTTATAAATTTTAGAAAATTTATATTGTAAATCTTTAAAATTTTGAAAAATTAAAATAATTAAACAAAATTTGAGCGAAGATCTACAAATAAAGTAAAAATAATAAAAAATCTGTAAATTTATCAAAATCATATAACAGCTGCATGAGACTGGTTTAGAAAAAATACATTGATTTTTAAAAATTAAAAAAATTATCAGTATATTTAGAATAAAAATATTTTAGTTAAAATTTAAAGCATAATTTCTAATATTAAGGAATATATATTGCATAATTTTTGGTCTTTAGACAATAATGTGAATCTCAAATATAAAATTTTATATTAGAAATTTAAAACTAGCTCTTACAAAAAAAAAATCCATGAATATATTAAATATAAAATTTATATTGCTTAAATGTAGATTAAACCAGAACTTTTATTTGGTAAATAACAATATAATTTTATTACTACATATCCCATTAAAAAACAGTAAATTATTTATAAATGCTTCATAAATTATTAGAAATAAATTTTAGCTTTTAAATTGAGTTTTTTAACATTTTTTTCCTCGTAGAAAAAACTTGTAAACTAAGTGGATGTTTTTTTTGTATTAGCAGGCACTAGGAAAATTTTAAAGTAAATTGTTTAAGCATTATAATCGGCATTTTTATCCTCCAATAGTGCAAATAAATTATCAAACTCAAATTATCATACTGAAATGAAAATTGTTATAAGTTGATATTTTAAACCATTAATATTATATAAAAGCTTTCAATTCAAACCTATGGTTTTTACGTGAAAAAAATTCTGGATTTGATTTAAATATAAAAAGTTTAACATAGACCCAAATAAAAAAAATTAAAAAAAATTCTACGGGTATTCATATTAATTCAAATATATATTTTTTTATTATCAATTTAAAATTATAAAACGCGAAAAAAATATGAAAAATATGTTCATATGCAGATAAAAAAACTACTAAAATTATAAAAAAAGTAATCATTTCCCTAAATTATATTTATCTTGAAAGTGAAGCTAAAATTTCATATTTTTTTTCATATTTTTTTCTAAAAAAAGAAATTTTTACATATTAATTTCATATCTTTGCTTGAATTTTATTTATTTTTGAAATATTTACAACTAAATGAACAAAAAAAAAATTGAAAATTAATAAACCGATTTTACCGATTTAAGGATGTATGGTTTTTTTTTTAAAAAAAAATTTAATTTAAAAAATCAATTGCAAGAAATTTTGATATTCTAAATAGATTTCAAAAAACATAAAAAATTAAGAAAATAAAAACCAAAAAACTCCGATTTAGTATTAAAAAATTAGAGCTTATTAAAATATAATAGCAAATTAAATAATACTTTAATGTGTTTCAAAAATAATACTTGCAAAATAAATACAATTTTTTGATTTATAGAAGGAAAAAATCATACAATATTATAAAAAATAAAAATAAAAATAAAATTTTTCCTATAAATTAATGCGAGTTATTTAAAATTGATAGTTTAAAAGCTAAAAGAATATAAAAGCATAATATTGGAAATTAAAAAAATTATAATAGTAAAATAATCAAAAAAAAAATACACGGTAGTTAGAAAATCTGCCAAAAAAATAATCCCAATGTTAAAAATTAATAAAATGTTTAATATAGAAGCGTAGTGGATTAATTTTAAAATGTAATAAAAATGTACCAACTATACTATTTTTTATAATGTCTAGCTCATATTTTTTTAATATATATTATTGATTACCCCGGTTATAATTAAAGGCCAAGGGTATGGAGATAATCAAAATAAATTAAAGCCATTCTCCGAAAAAAAAGTGTTTACATATTAGCTCTATTATAATTACCTAAATATAAGAAAATAAAAGAAAAGAAAATAGATTTTTTTCCGCAAAAATACTTTTTTTAAAAACAAGCTGCATTATTTGGGTTTAAAATAGGAAAATTAATTTATCATTTAATTTATTTTATCAAGCCAGATATATTTTTTTCCTATCCTTTATTAGAATATTTCCTGCTTATTTCAAAAACCAGTATTTTTTTTAGAAATAATCCTCGAAGTACTGGTAATAAAAAGACAATTATATACACTATTGGTAGCTATTATACACATAAATATAAAATAAAAAATGTAATTTGTAAATTTTAATTGAAATTAAAGAGATTATTATAGTAATATTTTCCAGTCATATCAAAAAAATGAGTTTTTTATAAAAAAAATTCAGAAAGTTTCCTGAAATCATCTTACTGATATTCGAAGTTAATACCATAAAATTAATCCGATTTATAATGTACATATATTTTAATTTTATACAGATTAAAATTCCATCGCCATTTTTTTTGAAATTTTATAAATACAGTATAAATTGGGTTGAGAAAATATTATAATAAAATCTTCGAGACCCAGCCTTAATTTAAATGCTAATTTTTTTATCTATTATATATTTTTAAATAATCCAAAAAAATTATTTAGATAAAGTTTTAAATGAAGCCTTTTTGATTATAGTTACTTGAGGGTGTATATTTAGTCCCGAAATTACGTACGCAAACCATCCTTTTTCGTCCATTTTTGTATAAGTCTCAACCCAAAATCTACAATAAAAATATGTTAAACGAAAATAAACTCATCTAGACATTTATTTAGGCCTTATCTCACCCCCCCCTCCCCCCACGACTTTCCTCTCTTGAATATGATATTTCACATTTGTAATTTATCAGTTGCAAAATTCGTCTTAATCAGTAAAGCTTTTGATAAAAGATAAAATTTACTGGAAAAAATCAGCAGTAAAATTACTAAATTATAAAGAGAAGGCTGTGTATGATGAAAAACAAATTTCTGGAATATACTTTACATATTAAATGCAGTTTTGGTTATATAATTTTAAAATTTTTCTTCATTTGCGAAGATAAGAAATTTAATCCAGTTGTTAATTTTCTTGTTTAACCCTTTCCGGGCCCAAATTTAAGCCTCACTCCTATTTGTATAAATTAACCATTTCAACTGGCTTAACTTTTTGATTTATTCAATAATACACAAAATTTATTAGTCTAATGAAAACGTTAAGCAAAAAGTCAATTCCATTTTTTGTACCATCGGCCTTGAAAGGGTTAAGGAATAAATATAAAAAAGAATTACTAGGAGATCGTAATAGAATCAGCGCAAACAATTTTAGTAAATCCATATTAACTTGATTTTTCACTATAAAAACCGAAACTTATTAGTCAAATTCTTTTGGTCGAATAACTCTTGGGACTTTTTCTATACTTGCTTTGGATTTTTATTTGAAAATAATACCAGTAAAATTTGGTTGTATGATATTTCACACAAAGACAAATGGCCCAAAGACGTTTGAACCAATCAGTTTGGCCAAATGGACATTTCATCCAAAATCATTTGGCTAATTCCACTCATAGTAAAAATTTGTGTTTATACGAATTCTTTATTAAATCTAGCACTTATGTATTCAGGATCCAATAATTTGAGTTAGAAACTCAACTATTTGTTGTCTTCTATATCATAATGTTTAAATAAATAAACGTATTCGCTCTATTGAAGTGTTTTTAGCAGCTTTTCAAGATCTTGTATGGACTTTCTTTCTTGAAAAGGCATGATATTATTTACAATTCATATTGTTAAAGATTTTATTATGTTTTGAAAAGATTGTTTTGATCGCGAAGTGACTTATAGAAAAAAAAAGAGTTCACCAATTTTTATTGCTTACAATAAAATTTCGTGATACAAAAAAAGAATTCACCAATTTTCATTGCGTGATGTCTTCATTTGATGAAATTTCCATTGGGCGATATTTCCATTTGGTGAAATGTCCATTGGGTCAATGTGCATTTGATGAAATGGCATTTGGGTCAAAAAATTGTGTCAAATGTAGCTGCACCGTAAAATTTCCCCAAAAAATAATTACACGCACACATGCATAGTCAAATAGCTTTTAAGACTCAACACTTTTGCTTACAAATAGATCTTGAAGCCACGGTAGTTAACAAGTGGCTATGAGTTAAAAAAAAAGCTCGGAAATATATTGATTATGATTTTTTTCAATGTTTATAAATATGTGAACCCACTTGGATACACAGTAAAAGGTAATTTCCTATATATAGACTGGTTGTTTTACAAAACAAGCTCGAAATGTGCTCTCAGATTATATTATTTTAATAATAAGCCGACCCGGGTTGATGGGGGCATCTTAATCTTGTGAAAAAAGTTTTGATTGGTGAAACTCAAAATAAAATGTTTACTCGCTTGTATTCAATATTGTAGCTCGACACATACCACATTTGGTTTTTTTTTGGAAAGATGGAATTATAATCCCTTTAACCGTTTTGGGTTCTTGAATTACTCCTACTTGTACTAATAACTGTTTCAACTGGTTTAGCTCATTTACTTATACAATATTAGCCAAAAATCATAAATTTAATGATTTCATTGAGCATAAAATGTAAACCATTTTCAATCTATCGGTCTAGGCCTTTTCTGAGTCGAAATTTGTGCTTCAATTTTATTTGTGTATATAAACAATTAAATTCGATTGATTTATTGATCTATCAATTGATGTTCAAACATTAATAAACAAATGTAAAACTGAAAAAAAAAAAAGTTATTATTTTTACCATGGACTCTGAAAGGGTTAAGAAATAAAATTAAATATGGTGATAATAAAAATAAGGTCTTTTTAAAAGGCGAATCGCATAGTATAAAAATATTGCGGATCTGCGATAACTCTAGGGTTAGTTAAATGCAACAATATACTATATATGGATGGAGTATGTAACACAATTTTTCTTTTGTATATATGTACAACCTATATGCAAAATATCAAATGTAATTACCCAATGGTTTTTTCTAAAAAGAAGGGAAGCTATGTTATTGGAATATAATAGAATTTGTGTTCATGGAAAAGAAAAATACCAATGGTATGCTAAAAAATATAGCACTTGAATACACAATGTTTACATAATTTATTTATAATCAAGCTTATTACAAAGATCATCAGAATAGCGCCACTTATCCTCAGTACATCCAGTATCTTTTATTAATAATTTCTGGTTTCTATTATTCACATCCAATGAAATGTATAAAACGTGATGATGGGGTGAATTATTTTTAGTAGTATTATTACCAACAAAGTCCCTTAGGTAACAAAAAAAAGCGATGAAGAATGTTATATATTCCAAAAGAATCTGGAATTCATAATTTATGAATATTATAAATATTGTTATTAAAAGTGTAAATTTTATGTGGGCGTAGCCATTACTTAAGCGTCTTTATTTTCGAAATTATAAGTTCACCAGATTCTCAAAAATCAAGTGTCCGATAGAATTTTACATAACTCTACACAAAATTTTTGAGAGGAAAGTGTTAAATTTAATGAAATAATATATCTATTTATGCTTGAAAAAAAATGCATGAATGTTAAGTTTTACAGTGTTATCAGCGATATCCGTTCACTAACACTTAGCCTACTATTTTTTCCTATAATCATATAAGAACAACATTCCATCGATTATAAACGTGATTTATTTTCTCGAATCATGCCAATTCTAAACCCATTAAAAATATTTTATTTTGTGTTCAAATAGTATGTGAAATGTTCAGTAGGCCCGTTTTTAATAGGATAATATCCTCTCCACCTTAAGAACTACTACTAGATTGTATTTTATTAGAATTTTTTTTATAAGATAGATGTAGAGTACAATGGTAATATGGGTCGCATAGGGTGTTTTCATTGGTTTGATAAGGAATACAGACCCATTAGTTGGAAGTGATACCTTTTTTATTGATTAAAATAGAGCAAAAGTAGAATATAAAGAATTTTTAATGATTAAATATAATTGGTATCGATGCCCCTTGAAATACGGAATTTTAATTGTGGGAAGAATTCTACATAGTAAATAATGTTGGTACTGTGTCTAGCATTGATAATCGATATCGGATTGTTACATAAATACTAAAACGGATATATTTTAAATACATCTTTATTTCAATAATATATTGCTGTATTTACAAAATCCATTTTTTATTTATTTATAGAAGATATTTAAAAGTCCAATTACTTTACTTACTAATATTTACACTATCCCTAGTTAGTAAATAAAGGGATATATATAATTGGAAAAAAAAGCGAAGGCCATACTAAGGATTTATTCTTTTTAGAAAACCAAGGGATATATATTTGAACGAAAGAAGCAATCTCAGATAATAATTGGGTGGGTCATGATAAAAACGTTCTAATAATTAGATATATAAATATATAGATCTATTTTGCGGATTTTTTTTATGATTTAGCACACTTTTCCGATAATATTTCGGTCTGAATGCTATTAAAGTGCAGGTGATTATATTATATTTAAATTAAAGATCTACTATAAGGTAGATGATGTGGTTAGAAAAGTATAATTGTCTATGAATTAATGGCATTGTTCACATGAAAAATCATTCAAAAACCAAAAATCGTCACCACATTTTCGATTGGTTTTGCAGAATGGATCTTTTTATAGAAATTTCTATGTGAACCATTTTATTTCATTTTATTTTAGATAAAGAATGGAGTTAAATGCAAAGAATTTTTTATTATTGAAAAAATATTAATAGCTTTTTATTTATCAGATATTCTTGCAGAATTTCGGGAAAAAAGTTTTTTTTAAATAATATATTCTATGAATCTATTTGATATGTGTCATTTTAAAGCCATGTGATTAAATAAAATATATCACGTATTTCACTTATACGATAGACAAAAGGTCTAAAGACATATTTAAATTATGGTTAAGAGCTTTTTCAATGTTTATTTTATATTCAGTAAATGTATTTATCTCAACAAGGATAGTCATTGAAATGATTCTAGAGCACTGTTCCTTTTTTAATAAAAAAATTATGGTAGTATAATCAAAATGTTTTTTTGCGACACAAAAAGTTTGTGAATTTTTTTGGCGGAGTTATAATTCGTATTTAGAAAGTAATTCCTCAATTAGAGCAAATTGAATATTTTTGTAGAACCCCAAAAATATCAATCTTTCAACAAAAAAGGAGATTTTATTAGTAAAAATATTTATAGATATTTAAGCAACAATATGTCAAATAAGCAGCTTTTTTAAACCAAATAGGTTTGTAAGTACTGAAGAATAATTTTGCTACACATTTATTATTAAGCGTTCAATATTAATTCAGATTCGGATATGTTTCAAATCAGTTGAAATGACAGGATTCATATAAATAATTTAGTATATTTTTGATTATAAATGTTGGAAGTGTCGAAGAAACTGTACAAAGATCCGCCTCCAAAATAGGAAATTAATAGTCCAAAGATTTTAAAATTTACTTATTGATGGAATTAATTATCTAGAGTCTCTTGAAAACTTTATTATATTAATTAATGAGCAAACACAGGACTGTTTAAGTATGTGCTTATTAGTGAATTTCGATGTTCCACACTTAAAAAATTGACTATTTAGAAAGCATCTTTAGATCAATAATAACATCGTTTAATATTTTGAGATTTATTTATATTAACCATAATTTTTTGTTTTGCATGTTGGAATACCATGGTTGAAAGTTTTTAATATCTTTAACCTAAAAAATACAAAAATCTTTCTATGAATGTAAGCAGCAGTTTATTGCGCGAATATTCCAAATTAAATACGAAAAAATAATTCAACCAAGAATAAGTTTACTGAAAGAGCTCTTCTAGGATTTTTGAACTTTCAAAATATTGCATTTCCATAGCCAGAATCAAAAATAATATTTTCTAGTAAAATTTTCTTTTATAATATATAAAATAGCCTTGATCTAACGATAAAATCATTATTATTATTTTTTAACTGCTTTTTAAAAAATGGCGCTTGAACTATAAGTTTCTTCAAGCTCCTATTGATATTTTACATCTATTCTATTTGCCAATATTCGGAATATTCAGCGTTTGATTATGTGAAATATTCTCATAAAATCTCAACATCCTATGAATATACGTTGTATTCAAAAAAGTGTTAGTCTAATGTCAAGCCTAAAGGGAGTACATTTTACGAATCGAAATTAGGGATTATTACTAATAGAATATTTGTTTTCATATACGCATCAAATTCATTGGCGTGTAAGAGATAAGAGTTTATCATAACCCACAACTCATCTATAAAACAATACTATAGGATCTAATAAAACAAGTTGTTATTATTCGTAGTATATTTTTATAAGCAGATCTTTTTTATGACAAAGCCGGAGGGATAGTGAGAAATAGCTCTTGACTCTCCTTTAAATTTGCTGAACTTTTCCGAGTTTGTAAATTTTTATAGATCTCATCTCCAGATTAGACCAAATAAGATTATTATCATGTATTTAAGGAAGTTTTTTTTAGAAAAATTTGTAAAAAATTGGTCTAATTGTAACTTTTTTGGTAAATTATACCTTTAATTCCCTAAAAGATCTACATCCAAATATATTTTTAGGTTGGGGGCGAACACTGGCGGAAGAATAAGCGATATTTTTATCCCACGATCTTGAAAGGGTCATATTGTGTAAAAAAACGAGATGTAAAAAAAACACTCGAGTTTGATCGGATCTATCCAAAATTTGAATCGGAAATTTTGAAAATAATTATTTATTTCCCTGGGGACAGCAGCTTACAGGCAATATTTCTCGCGTGTATATACAAAAGCAGAGGACAGGGTTTTCTGTTTTAATCTTTCAGAGTCAAGAGGTTTGAAGGATTTTTTTTTTGTATCACGAAGTTTCATTTTAAGATTTTTTTTTGATGAATCAAATTGCACAATGTAAAAAAATATATTTAACGAAAATTATAGCAATTTGGCCAATTACTCTGGTCCATTTAATATCAAATGTTTACGTTATCCGAAAGCCGGATTCCAATTTTTTCGCTTCGGACCCTGAAAATGATAATCTAGCAAATTATGCCGAGGAATAGTAGTTTACTGATCTTTTTAGAAATAGAAAATATACTAAGACCCTATTTATGCGACTCATCTTCTTTTTAACCCTTTCAGCACTGATGGTACTAAAATGGCATATATTTTTTATTCAATGTTGGCTTCAGAAAAAATAACAATAATTTATTGGAAAATAAAAAGAATTAAACCAATTGATTTGGCGGAATATTTGAATAGAACAAAGAAAGTTTTTTTAGTTCATAAAATTCAATTGTAAATAAAATTTATCCAATTAATATCGTGCATGTGCAAAAAAATGTGTATATTTACAGAAAGATGCAGTGTTCGTATAATTTTGACTTTGTCTCTGAAAGAATTAATAATTTCAGAGTTCTTGTTGATGAGTGACACAATTTGCTGAATTAAACTGTATTCATTTTGTCATAAATCTTTAATTCCGCCAAAATCGCCAAAGTCTTGGATATTCTACAGCTTTTTCTCAGTTTTTATATTCAATATATTTAATGTTTGAACTCGATTCCGCTTTTTACTATACCTGGAGTAAATTCATACTCATTTCAGAATTCTGTGACCCTCATATGTGAAACACTATTACCTATCCCCGAACATCAATTAAGGCATTTACATCACTGTTTGTGGATATCAAAATGCCATCAACCCTTTATGGGTTCAAAGATGAATTGAATTCCTATTTGTGAAATCTAGCTCTTATTATTTGATAGTAAAAAATTAGGCCAATTGTTTTAAAGCAATTTGGATCAAAATGCTTGTACTATCCGAAAAATGAAAATCGGTTTTGTACCGCGGACCCTGAAAGGGTAAAGACCGGTTAGCTAAATATGGGCGCTGTTTATTTACACGAGAATTTGACTAAGTTTGGTCTGTGGCCAATATTTATCAATAATTACTGTTAATCATCAGTTTCTGATTTCCATTGAATGGAAACCAAAGTATTTTTTTATAGTGCAATATCTGAAACGTTTATAATTAATTAGTGGTCGAAGAGAAAATTCCGGCTTGGGTCTTAAATTGCACTCATTGTAGATGAATTATTGGTCATTTTTTATCATGATTGAGTTTTTATGTAATAGAGATAAACAATAGTTATCCTGATATCTCAAATGCGAAACTGAACAGTATTTTCCATTCTGCTCAAATTATAAAAAACAACTTGGCAGGTACCCAATTAACAAATCTTATTTACCGCTAAAAAAAATATCATGGCTGTTAACAAAAGGAGAGTCGTTGTAACGGGCTTAGGTCTAGTTTCACCTTTAGGAATTGGAGCCAAATATGTTTGGAACAAACTTCTAGGAGGCCATTCAGGTGTAACGTCACTGATTCCATTATTTCCTGGAGTATATGATAAACTACCCATTACGATCGCTGGAGTAGTTCCTCGCTCAAAGGAAGAAAGCTCTGCTCCCTTCATACCAGAAGAATGGCTAAGACCTGGTGTTAGTGCCATTCGGGTTTATCTATGTTTCTAAATTAAAAACAATTAACTTGTGATAGCTTTTTAAACTTAGGAGAAGGATCGATTTGCTACAGTTTCCCAATATGCAATGTGCGCCGCAATACAAGCCATAGAGGATGCCAACCTCGAAGAATTTAAGCATGTAGATAAAGAACGAGTAGTAAGTACATTTTTTTTGGTTTTTTTTAAAATATGGTGAGATGAGGAATTTTTCTGTGTGAATTATTTTTACTTCACTTTAATGCTTCTATTTTTTTATTTTTTATTTTATTTCTTTTGTTTGGCAAGTTTAGGGGGTTTGTATAGGTTCAGGGATAGGATCTCTACAAGATATAATATTAAACTACAAGATATACGCCCAATACGTTAGTGTTCGAGTCTTTTTTCTTATTCTATTAACACAATCTAAAAGGATTAAAATTCTTGGCGCCGTTTTCTATCTATTTTTCCCATATTAATTACATAATAGGGGCATAGAAAAATAAGCCCAACTTTTATTCCAAAGATATTAATAAATATACCCGCTGGTGACGTTAGCATCCGATTTGGGCTACAGGTATTATAAATTATTTTCCTGTTTAATTCAAAATCCTTGATATATTCTTAGGACATTTTTTTAGGGCCCTAATCATTCTACCTCTACGGCATGTACTACTGGAGCTCACTCAATCGGAGACGCTTCCAGGTTTATCGAATACGGAGATGCTGATATAATGGTGGCTGGAGCAACCGAGGCTCCATTGGATCCATTGGCTATTTCAGGATTCAACAAGTAAATTTACATAGAAAAAATCTTAAAAGCTTTGTGTTTTACAAAGGTTTATCTGAAACGTCACAATTTTCATTGAATTCTATTCTTTTAAAAAAAAAATTCCTAAACCTCCAACCAATTAGGCTAAAAGCCCTCACAAATTCCTACAACGACAATCCTCAAATCGCCTCAAAGCCATTTGACTTTAACCGCTCAGGATTTGTTATGGGGGAAGGATCCGGAATTGTCATTCTAGAGGTTACTAATCACTTTGAGTTTAAAATTTCCCATGAGTTTTAACATTTTCATGACCATTCATTACCGGTTTTTATTCATTGTTATGACGGCTTTTATAGGAACTTGAGCATGCTAAAGCTAGAAATGCTAAAATATATGCCGAATTAAGAGGGTATGGGCTATCAGGTAAGCCAAAGACAAAATATTTAACATTTTATAGCTATAATTTATACTGCCAATGGTACTGGCATTTTTCTTTTCTCTTTCCGTGAATATACGTCTTTGTTTAATTCTAAATTATCTTGATTAAGCAAATGTCATGTTCATACTTTGCAAATTCTAAACCAAAAAACTGTAGCTTTAAATTTATAATTACTTGTTCTGTTTATTACAAGGCGATGCGAATCACATAACCCTTCCTTCTTCGGATGGAAGAGGAGCTAAGAAATCCATGTCTATGGCTCTTAAAAGAGCAAATCTAGAACCCAGAGATGTAGATTACATTAATGCTCACGCAACATCCACGCCAATAGGTATTCCATCTGTCAATATTCAGCGCTATCCTTTTTCTTATTCAAAATAAGAGCTTCGCAGATAGTTCTAGCACTTTTTTTATCAAATTTTTAGGAGATTCGGTTGAAATGAGGGCTATTGAATCTCTTTTCAATATAGGTGAATTCAAAAATTTGGATCAAGTAAAAAATATATCTGTATCATCAACAAAATCTTCAATTGGGCATCTGCTAGGAGCGGCTGGGGCAGTTGAGGCGATATTTACAATACTATCAATAAACAATAACATAGTTCCTCAAACTTTAAATCTTGAAAATCTTTCATTTAACACCTTATCGAACCAGAAAAAGTCAAGGTCTGATGATACTTTTGAGCTTACGAACAGCTTTATTTCGTCTAGTAGCTTAAAACTAAATAAATATTCAACCGAGATCGAATATATTTCAAAGGTGCCAAAGCATCGCAAGGTTGATGTAGCCTTGTCCAATTCATTTGGGTTTGGGGGAACCAATGCTTCTTTGGTGTTTGCAAAGTTTCCTACATCTTAGCGTGTTTTTTTTTTTTTTTGCAAATAAAAGCAATTCATTTAAAATAAATTTTTAATTCTATATTCAATCCTCCTCTTTATCTTAGTAATTATAAAATGCTTTCTATTTAGAAATTTTTGAACCATCAAAACCAAAACACATATTTTGGAAACTTTTTTACGAAAGGGCATATAAGTAAAAAGTTTTTTTTTTAAGAATTTTTAGAATGTCAGTCTCATAATTCTCTACTTATCTTTTAGGTGACCTCTTTGCTATCAGTATCCCATACTCTCCTTTATTTTATTTGATGAATAAACATACCAATACGCATTGCTAATATGGTATGTACTATTCAGTGAGCGGAAAAAAAATTATATTGCACTGCACGTTCAAGAAACCATCAAATCTTTATAATCAAAATTGTAATTTATTCTCAGACCCTTCATACTTTAAGATAATACAAAATTTGTCTTTATTGTATTTTGGGACTATCCCCTCACCTTCTTTATTTTTTACAATTTGCAATTACCATTAAACAAAAAATCATACCACTATCTTGAATTTGTTTCTTATAACAGGTTTAACGTCGGCTCTTAAAAATCAAAATAATTCCATATATCATTTCTATCATTGCTACTAGATTGAACATGTTCGGCACTTTGATATATCTTTATCGCCGAAATAAAAATTTTAAAGGGGTCAAACCACAATTGAAATTAATATATATATATGACCGAGATAAAAGTCAACAATTATTAAAATCTGAATGTAAATCCAGCTTATAGACAGCAGTAAGAGTTTAAAAGTGTTACAACTACATATTATGCCGAGAAATGGAATTAGTAAGAAGAAAAGTTCCCTCGGCATCGGATGGCTAGAAAAAGGATAATAGGCAATTGAAGATCTTTTAATTGAAGCTGCGATGTTAGCCTTCTTTGTAATGTAATTCATTGCGGAAATAAAGACTAGTGCAAGGAAATGGAGGAAGTTTGAATATATCACCACCCAGACCGGTATAGATCATTTTAGCCCGTAAATTTTCCTTTTTCTTTTGGCCAAATAAGCGACCACTTTATTCATAGATCCGATTTGTCAGTACACTTTTTCTAAACATAACAAGAAATAAATCATTTATATTAAAGGTTAATAACTAATCCTCTTCAAGTTTCAAAATTTAGACTTTCTTTTTCCTTTCGGATCTGTCAAATATTTTTTGAAAAAAAAAAAGTCGGGCTTGCAATTTTAATGTTGCCACGGAACGGATTTAACTCTAACAGAGCCGGGAGATAAAAGACGCTCAACATTTTTCGAACATTAAACACGCTCGATTTTAAATGTCCAATTAATAAATTTATTTTTTATTGGCCATCTAATGATAACGTGTCAAATTCACAAGTAAGAGCTTGAATAATGTAAGACCTGAAGTTGGGGACTAAAGTAGTCAGTGAGAGAGTCACCGCATCACTATTAAGTTACTGGCCAAAAAATTATTTTTTTTCGCTAATGGCTAAGAATATGATACGCTGAAAAATTGCGAGTTCTATTGGCCAGTAAAAGTTTTCAATTCAATGAATTGTCATGAGAATAACTACCTTTTCTGTAAAAAGAATTGTTTTCAAAAAATGGTGATTTTAGTATATTGATTCATTTAGGTGCCTTTCCCACGGAGAGGCCATCAGATAAATGATCACATTTCCTTCCTTTCTCATTTATACACAATTAATGACTGAATAATATTGATACATTTTAAAAAATCCAATATAATTTTGGATTCATGCCACTAAAGCCACCAATCTCCAAATAAATCTGAACGCGTATCTACGAGAAATATATTACCTCGTGTCCTATTGGCGAATATTTGTGAGAGTTTTGGGATTCATTTATAAAGACTACCCGAAAGCCATTTCTTTCCCCTTACTTAAATTGATACACCATGAATATGCCCTTATACCTATACATCTCTACACCACTCGCCATTAATTAAAATATAAGTGCTGTTGATGATGTACATTAGAAGAAAATCTGGCTTTAAAGTATAAAACTCAGGGGCTTCCGGAGGTTTTAATTTTTTTGGGAACGGTATATTTTATTAAAAAATTTATATGTAACGAAATCCAATATTTTTTTGATTTTTTAAAAGATATAGTTTTTACAGATATCTTTCCCTATCAAAGTGAACCAAGCAAAACAATACCCTGTAAACATAAAAGGTACTACCATCAAAGTGGAAGCTGGTGAATGGTTCCTTGTTAGCCACTTCACCACTCTTACACCATTTCTTTCATTCATGCTCCATCAAGCTTCCAATTAGATTAACCAACACATTAATGATTATTTTTAAAGCTCTATCTATTTGATGAAATTCAATATCGGGTCCACAGTATATAGTCCATACCGAAATATCTTTGTCAATTTACAACTTCTATAAATGCCAGACATTTTAGTTTAACTTTATCAAGTAAATCACGGGTTTATTTATTGATAGATGATTCGGGCCGTTTTAAGAGATTGATTTATAAGAAATTCATCTTGCTAATAAATATTTAGTGTGTTTTGGCCACTCACCAAAGTTTCTAACAGCTCCCAAAAAAAGTTATTTTTAATAATTGTTTAAGGAGCATTAACCCTCTCCGGGCCCAAAATTGTGCCTTGCCCCTATTTGCGTATGTAATGCAATTACAATCGGCTCAAAAATATGATCAGCCCAATGGTGTACAAACAAAATTAAACTAATAACAGCATTGAGCGAAAAGTGAAAGCCATTTTTTGCACCATTGCCCCTGAAAGGGTTAAAGAAAAAAATGAGGGGAGGGTATAAAAAAAGATTGGTTAATTTTTCTTAACCATCACAATTATAAACTCTCTAATCCATCATAAAAATGAAAAAATATACTCTTTTTTTATAGTTTGTCTTATATAATACAACACCATGTAATTGAGAGTTTTTATAATTTTATCAATTTTTAAAATGTTTAAAATTATGACTCTGAAACTCAAAAAAAATCCATTAATCGTTCTTAATCTATCAATCAACTTGATTTAAAAAAAATTAAAGAAAGCTCTATGTTATAAAAAATGCTGAAAGTAATACAAAACAATTGGCTTTATTTTATAGATCTAAGAACTTTTTATGCTATTGGAATGAATGCTGGATTTGAACAATTAGAGAAATACATGAGGTTTTTTATTTGTCATCTCAAGGCAACTCACGGAATTAGGATGAATATTATATATTAATGCGAACAGCGATCGGGTCTTAAGATTATAACCTGCCGGAAAAAAAAAATGACTATTGTGTTAGCCAATTGAAGAGTCATTACACTTAGACATGAGAAACATTGGTTGAATTCAATAGAAAGTTCCCCCTGATTGAATTCATAAATTGAGGTTTAGGACTTAACCTCAATTGAGATATTGTAGATTTTGAGTCACTATTCTGCGCTAGAGGAATCGGTCTATTGTTTAAACACGAGCCGTGAGTCATATTTTTCCAGTTTCGCAATGAAGAATTACCAGTCTTGTTTTTAGCAAATTCCAGTGAATTTGTGTAGGGTTTATTTAATCCCATCACATGGTCCGGGATGGATGTCTTTCGTTTTTTGGATTTTAAATCCAATTTACTTTCGGGTGTAAGGGGGGCTGTAAATGGGCTACTGTTCTCTTTAGAAAAAGTTTGTAAAGAGAGAGAATTTGAATCTTTGAAACATGTAGGGTTAAGAATGTTCCTAAAAGAGTGTGGAATTTTATTGCTAATGGTTCTTTTTCCGCATTCCGGAAGCTCGGGTTTTATTAAATTGGTAGATTTGTTGTTTAAATCGGATGGTATGTAGAAGCTTCTTGAAATGTTGCGGATATTGTGACTGTGCACATTTTTATTATCACTTACACCATTTCTGCTGAAATATTGCTTCTGATTCATATTATTGGCAGCCCCCATATCTGAGAATAATTGTTGATTTTTGGACCATGTTTCTGATTGGTATTCTCGTTGGTGTGACTCATTGGACATTAAGAAGAGGCTATTCGATTTGGATGAGTTTATTGGAGATGATTCAGCAGGAGTTTTCAGATCCAATGATATTTTTGAGATATGCTCTAATCGCTCATTGATCAGTTTGGCACCCGAATTTCCGCTAAAAAGAGAAGAACTAGTGACAGGATCCGATAAACTGGATCTTTTACCCAAAGAGGGTTTGAGGTTTGCATATAACTTTTTGTGGTTGTTAAAATCGTTCGAATCTGTAGAGTTTTCAAAGCTGAAAACTATGCCCTCTGTCTCGTCACTCGATTCCTCACAGCTAAGAAATGGTGTGTGAGTGTTGTTCATGTCAAAGTCTGTTCGGTATTTTTCAGCTTCGATAGTCCATATGGCAACATGCATGAAGTGGAAAGCTTTGTAAAAAAAAGAATATTCCGGCAAACTAGCATCCATTTTAGAATTCAAAGGTACTGAGGTAGGTGATCCACCGTATTCTTTTATTTTAATCTGATATCTTTCGTAGAGATGATCTATAATCTCTTTAATTAGATCTGAGCCCAACTCTTTGAAATTTGTCAGAGCTTTTTTGATAACTTTGCAAGCGCTGTCGTTGTCTAGACAATATTGCCGAATATTGCATGGTACTGATAACCATTTCAGTAGAGATTCCGAATCGATATAGAGAAACAGCGTGAAGCTCTTGTCAGAAAATTTGAGCTTTCGAGGAACATTTCCATTTTCGTTAGTCATTTTTTGTTGTTTTTTTGAATATCAAAAAGAAAAATCTTCAAAATGTGGTCAAATAAAAATATTTTTTAATTTGTAAATGTTAGTATAGGGGGAGGTAAGCTCAACTATTTATAATGCAGAATCAGGGAGTGCAAAAAATAAAGAAAAGGGTTTTTGGTGTATATGGGTGGGGGTATGTATAAAATATAATAATTCCGTGATATGTATTATATATTAATATCTCGGAGATTTTGAAACTTTACTGAAATATATACTATTTTTTTAAATTGCGATAAGTTTTTGTTCCAAGTAATGGCTAGATAATATGGAATAAATGATAATTCCGAATTAATATAATGTCCTGAAATAGAGTTCTACTTTTTCTAAAAAAAGTGACGACATCAGCAAAATTTAACTAAAGCAGTTATTTAAAAGGGGAAATACAATACAATTTGGTGACAAGTCATTTCTGCTAATCGTCTTTTCCCAACTCCTTTTTAATTTTGCATATTCACACAAGTCTCCCAAAGTTGTATGCACATTATAACAACAATCAAAAGACATAACAATTGACAAAATAAGAGTTCAGATGATCAGATCCTTTTCTTTGGACAAATCTATAGAAAAATACAATAATAGCCGGTGCATGCTTGCAGGTTTATTAAAATATGCTATGCTTAGCCCGTTCTTCCCCTTCCCCCCCTTTTTTTTGTCCCTAGTCCATATGACCAAATCGCCACCAATTATAAAAATATTCAAAATAAAATATTTGCCTTATTTTCCCAATTAGGAGTATTTATTTATTCTAATTTGGGAGCATTTTTTCATCGATCCGGATAAAAAATAAAAATATTTTACATTCTCCTTGGTCTTTTTTTCTTTTTAATGCAATGCATAATTTTAATAATTCTTTTAGTAAAGTTAATAATGACTTTATTCACCAGTAAAAATTAATTGTGAAAAATAAATTTTGGTCTTTTTTTTATCTTCACCAATCTATTTGGTAGATCTTTGTTCTATTCATTATAATTTTATAATAGCTGTCTTTTTTTTTTTTGGTTTCACAATTATTTATTTTTTATTTCAGGTTTTTATTGTTTACAAGTTTCACAAATTTGTAAATTTATTCCTCAGAGGCAGAAATTGAAGAAATGACAAATTTTTTATTTTTTCTTAGCGTCTCAGTTTGTTTATAAATCAGTGTTTTTTATTGGATATATTTTTTATATTATCGTATACAGTTAGTAACTTTCAGCAAATAAACCTTCAGTCATTTTTTCATTACAAAATCTCAATATGAATTTGGGTCTGAAGATATCGGTTAATTTTCCATTATTTACTCTCAGAAAAATGATTTCATTGGAATAGAAAATATAATAAAAATGATAAAGCTTTCAGAAAAAAAAAGTTAGTCGCATTTTTTACTAAGACTTGACCTTTTCTGGACTGGTGGAAAAAAAATGATTTTAGTATTAAAACCCCATTAGACCTAAACCCTCAGTTTAATTCTGGGTAGCCAAAATTTAGTTGCTATTCCCTAAATCTCCAGGTTAAAATAAATTGTTTATTTTTAAAGTATATTTATTTTAATTTTAATTCTATTCGTTTTACCAATGCTAAAATGAATATATTGGAGATTATTTTGTAATTTTATTATTTTTTTAATCAACGATATGGACAATGCTAGCCTCTAGCTTATCGCAAAAAAATACTTGGCAACTAATATTAATGAAACTTGGCCTATTATTAAAAAAATTATCCATTAATCAATAAACGCGTTAGTATTATTTGCATTTCAATTTTTGATAACTATTGGGAAAATACACCCAAGCAGTACCCAGTTAGAAAATTTCGAAAAGGAATAAAAATTTTGAGCTCAAAAATCATTTATTTAATTATTTATATAAGGTATTGCTGTCTCATAAGCTAGCTTTTTTTGTAAATATTGGATACAAACTATTAATTCAACCCTTAAAATTGGAACTATGGACCCAAGTTATAATCTCATAACAGGAATATATTATTGGAAAACACAAGTCTATCAAAGTGTAGATCAAGTAATATTCATTAATCTTTGGGAAAAACTTTTATCAGAATTTTTTAACCATAGAATTCTTCACAGTAAAAAAATAAATTGGTATGATCTAATTGATTTTTAAATGTATAAAATGTACAAGATTATTTTCTGAAATAAGTTCAATCGTGAAAGAAACAAAATTTTAACCATAAATTAAACTGATATTCTATGTAAAACAGCTGAAACTTTAATATTCAATTAATGGAATCATTTAATGGGATAATAGTCTGCTATACATCCAAAGCACCTGATTAATTGGCGTATATTAGAAAATTGCAATAGCGAATAATATAGTAGGTTCTCATTGATAGTGATCACTTATCAATTAAATTTTTGCTTATTTCTTAATTTGGAAACATGGGGCTAAGAAAAACTACGAAATTATTATGTACCCCAGAATTGGGATTACATTAGGTATTTTTTATTAACATAATTCTGGAAGCTTATTAGAGCAAGTAAGCTTTTCCAACTTTGTTGGTTTGGATTTTTTTTTGTATCACGGAATTTTATTGCAAGATAACGCCATTAAAAACTATACTAAAAAACATCAGAAAACGAAAAATAAGTATAAAAAAGATGATTAACCTAATTATAATAAGCTCCTCTGTCGGGCTGCCGGCTGCGTACCTACGGGAAAAGGGTGCGATCTACCAACCGAAAACCTCACCTTTGTTGGTTTGGCGGCTATTAAATTTCATCAGAAAATGGCTTACATTGTAAAAAAAATTGCCCGTTCTTTAAAAGAATATCCCATATTTAATGTTATCCACATAAACACCTCTCTTAATCTCATTGCCTACTTTTCCTAAATTCATATAAAAAGCACAAACAACTGAAATTCAATTTAATCATCTATTTTTTAATAATGGATACAATAAAATTGCTGGAATCATTAAAACTCTAGCATGGATTAGAAAGAATTATCTTAAAAAAACAAAAAATAGTAAAGGTAATCCATCTTTAATTAATTTGATTTAAGTAATTCACTAAAAAACAACTTCTCATTCATTCGAAATGAATCATCCTACAATAGTTTTAATTCAATGAATATTGATTAGAATGAATTATATTCAAGGTAAATATTTTTAAATTTGACATTGATAAATGGAGAAGGACTTTTAGTATAGCAAATTATTAAGACAAAAAGGACCTTTTGGCTAGACAAATATAAAAATGACTTTTTTATCACATAATTATTCTTTAATTGGCTTTGGTTATTTAGTTACAAATTATCCTTTAAATAAAGCCCAGGTATGTGTGCTTATTAATAACTGAATTTTTTTAAAATAAAAAAACACACAAAATGCAACCAACTTATAAAGTATTTCAATTAAACTAAGACTAATATAACTATGCTAATATTTTAGGGTAAAACTGTATCCAAACCAGAAGAATGTTTTATAGCTAAAAGCTTGTGATAATATTACACAGTAAATAAACCTTTTTATTAGAATTTAATAATTATTTTCGGGACATTTGCCTATACTTTTTTCTTTAACCCTTTTTGGCCAGAAAATATTCGATTTCTATTTGTGGAATCGAAATATTCTATTAAATAAAAAAAACCAATCCAACTATAATGGTCATTTATTTATGAATTTTTTGTATTGGACAGAAAATGAAAGCCATCTTTGCATTATTGGTACTGAAAGGTTTAATAAATGTTAAAAACCATCTCTTTCTCAGTAAAACATTAAAATAAAAAAAATTATGCTTTAATTTCCCCTCCAAGAACCGGAATATAAAAACAGCAAACGTTCCAAACTCAAATAAATATTTGAATTTAATTAGCCAATTAGTATAATTTGCAAATGGGAGATTCTTTACAAGACCAGACATTTTTTTACCATTTTATCCTTTCTGCACTGAATGTGCAAAAATGGCTATCATATTTCATTCAATATTACAGGGTTTTTCATTGCAATAGAACTTTTTTTCTGAATCTGTGGTGTAGTTCTTATAACCAATAAGCTACTTTCATCTATAACATTGATATGTGTAAATATTGGTTAAATTTTAATTGTTCTTAGGTGTTATTGACTTTTTACTTTTTGATTAGTATAAATAATTATTCAATCCAATAATAACATTCTTGATATTTTCATCAAAAAAATAACCCCGCAAATCTAAAAAAAGGGTCTATTTCTATTAAACCCCAATTATCATTGGAAAAACAATATTTTTAAATTATTGGATGCATCAAGAAATCGACACAATTAAAATAATTTTTATACACAAATAGAAGTGAGATAAGAATTTGGACCTGGAAAGGGTTAAGCCATTATCTTTAATAAAACTTAATAATCACCAACCCAATAAAAATAGAAAACCATCAAGCACTAATAAAATTTTAAAATTCTTACTACTTGAGAAATCTTTTGTAAATCCAACTACATATTAACCAATGGATTAATATAATATCTTTCTAGCATATTTCCAAATTAGGAAAAAAATAAAGTTTTAATTGAGAAGTGTCTGGATTTAAAAAGAATCTCACATATTATGTGAGATTCTTTTTGAATCTAGACCTTTTTTACTGTAGGAACCATTGGCAAAGAAACTATCCAAGTTTTTTGAGAGAATTATAATTTTTTCTGGCCAATAAATTTAACATTTTTATCTATCAGCAATTAGGCTATTCACACCATTACCAATTGAATTAAACTATTTTCTTCTAATTGATTTATTCAGCAAAATAACTAAACCCTTACTTAATTTCTAGTTTCCAAATCAGGGCGTTAGTAAAAATTTGACAGCAAAGTGACCGCTCTCAAAAAGAATCTCCTATACGGGAGATTATTTTCAAGATCGGACTTTTTTTTTCTATGTAAATCATTGGCTGTAACAAAACTTAATCGTCATCAAACCAATATAAATGAAAAATAAATACTTTGTCTTATAAGTTTCGAAATTTTTGCCAATAGATTATTTCTTTTTCTAATTCTATATTCCAGATTAACCAACAAATTCTTCTAATTAACGCAGTATTTCCAAATCAGGTCAATAGTAAAATTTTAGTAGGAAATTGTCTGCTCTCAAAGGGAATCTCACATACTATCCATAAGTATGAAATAAAGTGTCAGGATATTTGACCTAATGACATTTCACCTAATTATTCAGCCTATTAGAAACTAAAATCAAACTGTACTTACCCATTAAAAATAGCTAATTTTTATAAAATATTCCTTGAAAAAAAATGTGCTTAATACTTGATTATTAGTGGTCATAAATTGGGCGAAATGACATGTAGGTCAATTGGAAATAGGTGAAATGACCCGTAACCATGAAATGCATAAATTGTACAAATAAAAAATTCTTTTCGAGGCAAAACTTTTTAATATAGTCAAAATTTATAGGTTAAATAATATATATATAATTAATTAATTAATGCTAAAAAATTACACTATATAATGTATAAGTTGATAATCCGCCAATAGTTTTAAAATCCCATAATAGTGATTTTTTTACTCTTGAATTTCAAATATTTTATACAGCCATATTCATAACTTTGGGAGATTCTTTCGAAGACCAGACTTTTTTTTACTGTGCAAACTATTGGATACACTTGAAATTATTATAAACCAGCCCAATTAAAATAGAAAAACATGTTGGCTCTAATAAATTAAAACACTTTACCAGTAGAAAATCAGCCTCTAAAATTCATATTTTGATTTAACCAATAATTTTTTAAATATTTTTAACTCTGTATTTCCAAATTAGGAAAGTAGTAAAAATATAGTAGGAAAGTGTTCGCTCTCAAAGAGAATCTCCCATTTATTAAAAGTTTATTAGATAAGTTAGCGTTATCAACTTGAAGCACCCAATTATTATGTCAATAATTTTTGAACTTTGAAAGAACGCATAAATCTGGCGAGTTCAACTCATTACCAAATACTTATGAATATGTCTAAAAATAGAACATTAATTTTAATAATATCAGAGACTAATTGGTCCTTAATGATAATATTCGCGTAGTATTTAGATCCTTTCATACACAAGTCAATTTGTTAATATCTCCTAATTAGATAAGACAAAAATTTTCATTTCCAAAAATTTTAACCCATTAACCCATTCAGGGCCGATAGTGCAAAAATAGATTTAATATTATGTACAATGCCATCATTATATAAATAATTATTGGATATTATTGGAAAATCGGAAATTTAAACAAGTTGAAATTGTTAATATACACAAATAGGAGAAGGAAAGAATTTAGGTCGGAAAGGGTTAAATGAAAAATGTGAATTAAGCCAATATATTATTCTGGTTCTTTTTGTCTCTTTCCTTGATCCGGACTCTGATTCTTTTTTTCCTTTTTTCCACCGAAAATCATAGATATATGTCATGAGCCTTGTTTGCTTATTTGTAACAAGACTATTTATGGCTTCCATTCCCATTTCAACCGCATGATTATTACTTAATGCCAATGGCATTAAGGCAGCAGTATTCCATTGCTTTAATTCTACAGAACTTATTAATATCATTTTTAAAATACTCCATAGCTGATTACAACGTTTTCCCAAAAATAAATCATATGTAGAAATATTGCCGCAATAAATCATATATGGATAGTGATTTTCCGTATGATGAAGTATCAAATAGTTAACCATGAATATAGAAATTAAACTATTATCCAATCAAATGAAAAAATCTATATTACTAGCTATTCCTGAGCATTTTTCTGTTGATGTAAATTAGGTGCATCTCATTTAAAATGGAAAGCTATATTAGAACACCTCAACCCTTTAAACGATTATTTCCATTTCGTTAATCAGTAGGTATACTCTCTTAAACCACTCTAAATTTAGTCACAAAATGGTCCTTTATCAGATATGAAATCCTTTATTAAAGGCACCAATTAATGATTCGGATTAAAATCCTAATCTTCTGGTGTACTTTATATGTAACATCACTTTCGAGGCTACAGCCATTTTCGCCCAAAAAAATAAACTAAAAGTTTTGATAATCTTACTATTATTGGATTGGACTTGGCGATATCATAGACACATCTAAATATTTGTGATTTCTTAAAAAATTCAGAAATAATCCAATAAACATCATTTTGATGTAACACCAATTTTCAATTTAGATATTCTTTAAACTTACAAAAAAAAATTGGTGATTGAGAAACAACCGCTTGCATAGTGCACATCAAAGCATTTTCTGAATTTTACATAAAAAGACTTTTAAAAAGTGGGTTTATCGATTTTGTGTTCAGGACCCTTGAAACTTGAAACCTCTTAGCTTCTAAAGGCTCAATAGCCCTCATTCAATCAAATCAGAATACTCATATTCTATTTGAAAATAGATGACTCAAAAAAAAATTGGGGCATCCATAAGTCCTTCTTCAAATTTCAATTTTTTTAAAAAAAAAGTGTTATTAATGAACTTTTTTATCGATTAGAAACACATGATTGCTTTTTGTTTTTTTTTTATATCATCGATATAAAAACATCAATAACTTGTTCAAATAAAAAATAATCATCAATACACTATCATTAACTAATCGAACTACATTTTTCATTTAGATTAAATTTATAATTCGCTAAACCAAATTTTCGAATAAAAAAAGGGGTGCTTTCGATACAAGTTTTCGGTTTTCTCTAGAGCTATCTTCAAGTAAATCATTTCGGTGGAATAATGATTATAGTTAGATCTCCTTAATATACAGCCAAAATTTTGATTGTTAGAACAAAATGAACAAAAAGATTATAATATCTGTGAATTCGATATTACAAACTTGTGCTATGTTCAAAAGCTTGATATTCGCTCGATGATTAAGCAAAAGTATTTTTTTGAAAAGATTAGCAAAATTATGGATTGCAAACTTGCATAATTAATTAAGATGAGTTGCTGCGATAAAGACAGTAGTTTCCTAAATAACACTAATTAATTTTCTAAAAGGATGTGGAAACTCATTAAACCCATATAAAAAATAAAATTGAATCGATAACAAAAAAATTTATGGATAACATGAATGTTTAAAACAATACACAATCATTTTTTTAGGTAAGAAGAGCGTATATAAATTTTCGTTGAACTGTTAATAAAAATTATAATACAAATCCATTATATTGCTGATAGTGTAAACGCATGATCATGACCCTATTTTAAATAAATTTTTGATACTGATTAAATATTATTTTTCGTTTAAGTATGGAAGGGAAAATCGGATTATTGGTACCGCATTAGGATATCTCATCAATGCGGCTATGACCATTTCCATGTTACAACATCCCACATCATCACTAGAATAATTCTCTGTTATGAATTCGCCATAATATATATGTTTCACTACAATCCGACTATCGAATCAAATTTCATATGGCGTATGATTAGTATAATTGGTATGTAACCGCTGTGTTCATAAACGTAAATAGAATTACACTTAGATAAAAGATCAACCAAATAATCTTTAATAGTATTTAAAAAATGATTATTTTTATAATTCGTGTGAAAATATTTTAAGACTTCTTTTTCTAATTTGATGCTGAGATTTACACTCAAAAAAAACCTTGTAGCCCTAGACACAATTACGACTATAAATACGAAATCATGTATATTAACGTAAATTACACAATAACTTCCTAATATGGAGCATATTAATATTACCTTTTTTTCATAGCTTTATAAATTAGTATTGATGAATCTATGTTTATCGCGGACTACATTATCAAACGTATCATCATCTTTAAATGAAAAATTCTCTTCAGACGCTATTTCCAAAACATTATCGGTAAATACATATCTAAATATCATATCTGGATACTTTTTTTTTTGGATGAAAAAAGACGGGGGTCACAATAATTTCTAAAAATCACATCATTTGAAACAAGGTTTATTAATCAGTAAAAACCCACTTTGTTAATTTTAAAGTTTTTTATCAAGTTAGAAAAGATAATAAAGTGTATTAAATCTTATTTGTTTTTGGAATCTTATTGGATCAATGATATTTATTATAAAAGGATATTCCAATTAAAAATAAGGGCTTTTGTCATTTTTTAAAAATAAACATTAACGTTTGGTGGTATGTATGCGTCATAACATCTATATTTAAACCTTTTTAGATTGGCTGTTAAGATATTCCATATTTATATTTAAAATTTAAAATCCAGTAAATTTAGTGATTTTGAAGAAATTTAGCAAAAACTAATTATTATGCAAATTTATTTTACTCTCTTTTTAAAAAAAAAAAAAGTAAGCTTGGGAGATTCACCTTGAGTGTGGACAATTCCCTATTAAATTTTTACTACTTTCTTAACTTTGAAATCACCAAAAGGATATTTTATAAAATTATTGGGTAATATGAATTTTTATTTACAAAAGAAATCCTCTATTGGAAAAATGTTGAAGATTTATTAGATCCAGTGTTTTTTTCTATTTTTATTGGTCTGGATGTGAAATAAGCTTATATATAGCCAATGGTTTATAGAATAAAAAAATATGGCTTTGAAAGGAATCTCTGATAAAGTAATATTAGCTACAAATATATCAAATCTTTTTTATAAGTACTGATTGTTTCGAGTATATTAAAAATTGAAGAGCAACACCAAGATATAATTAATTACATCTATAAAATTATATCTTTACTCAAGCACTGTTGTTTGAAATATAAATATTATCTTTCATATTCAATTATTTTACAAGATACTCTTCATTGAATGAGAAAAGAGCTGAAAATTCAGAAGTATAGGAATATTTGATATATATGTGTGTGTTTTTGTATCTATTAGAAAATAAAAATCAGAATTTCTTCAAATAAAATTTCAAATAAACAATAATATCCATATTATAATTAAGTAAATTTTTCTTTTCTTTTTTGAAGTAGCGAAATATCTAACTATATAAAGAACTAAACAACGGTATGTATTCGTTAAAAATATTAATGGCGAAAAATAGACTGAGAAACGTTAAGTTTGGTAATCTAAATGCAGAGTCAATCTAATCGTATTGAAATTATTCACTTTTTTCATACATAATTACACCTCATTCCAGATGTCTTATCTAAAGAAAGCTTTCGAATTTATTTTTAATAACTGATATTTTTATTAGAGTGGAAAAAATTTCTATGTGATTGTAACAGAAAAAAAATTTATAGATAAAATATTTACATTTTTAATAAGTACAAAATTAAAGGCATATTAATTGTGAATATTACAATAATTAATGGCTAAAAATAATCGATTGATTAAAATTATTATAGAATTAATTATACTTAAATATACAATATTAAAATTATCATTGAAGGTTTTTTTTAATTTATACAAGGAACCTCTCTTACTTAGTTTTAAAAATCCACATTTATGAAATTAATCATGTTTATAATCATACCTTCAGTTATTATTTTATATATATTATATATACATAATAAAGAACTAATAAAAAACATTAGAAAATGGCATAATATAGTAATATATATTCTTTTTTGAAATTTTTTATTATCTAGTTCAAGGTTCTTATATGTATGATTAGTTTTTTTAAATTATTGTTTTATTTTAAAACATCTTTATAAACAAAATAGGATTAAACATTTATACTTATATTTTTATAAAGATAATCAGAAATGACTAAATGTCACTTTTCAATGTCCAAAAACCTTTATTACATTAAAAAAGGAATTGATTTAATTGGATAAGATGTATGTTTATTTTAATTCTTCGATACTATATTATTTAAATTTAAAAAATTATATATTATCCCATTTATCACTGTGGTGATTATATGATATTTTCCAATATTTTTCCGATATATTTTTATTTTTATAAGACTTAATTGATCAATATCCCAAAATATATATAATATACGATAATTGAATCACATAAAATCATAAAAAATAAACTTACATTCATTTCTGGCTTCTTCTAAAGTAAAAATGATGCTTTTTAAGTCACTCCCATCGAGTTTTATGTTATTATAACCATTAATTTCTTTATAAACATATTTTTTTACTAAAAACGTGATAATAATTTAGTAATAAATACTAAATACTAAAATTTGAGATAAAAAAAAAATAGCGTTTTTTTTAATATTTAGCATTTTATCGTGAATAAAATATCTACCAAACATCCAAAATTATGATATCTGGTGAAAGAAAGTAGATATATCGCCAATTGGCCTATTTTAAATCTTTTCTATCTTTTTGATCACTTAAAATATAAAAAAAAATTCTATTTTATAAATGGCTAAAATTAGGCGTTTTGATATACCGATTTATTGATAATTTACAATATATATAGGAATAAAAAGTAAGTGTATTTTTTCTTAGGTGAAAATTCCTGAAAACATGATATCTATACTTAAATCTACCCTCATTGCTAAAAAAAGCTTTTAGCTAAATTTTCGACTACTAAAATCTGAATTTTAACACCAAAAAAAATTGAATTTTTATAATTAACAGAATTAATTGTTCTTATATAAATCATCAATTTTAAATAAATATGATTAATTATTTTAAATTTAAAAAATAATAAATGTTTTAGAAGAAATAAACTATTTTTTTTTTTATTTAAATTTATCCTGAAAACATTTTAAAGCTTAACAAAGAGAAATTTACATAAAAATATGAAATTTATAACAATTAAAACACTATTTGAAAATATTATATGTTCATTGTAACCCTTTTCACACAATAGGAAAATTAATCACAACTATTAAACCAAAAAATATACTCTTTTTTACAAAAGCTTAATTTATATTTGTTTAAAATGCTCATCAGCTTTATCTAAAAAATTAAACTTATTATTTGGAATAAAATTATAATGTTTTTAACAAAGATCGCTTAATTAATGATATATCAATTTTTGAGCAGACTTAGGGTTATTTTTTCCACATTTTATATCACATATTTAAATTATTAGCATAAAATATTTCTATATGTTTTATGGGATATTTAAGGGCATATATATATGTGTGTGTGTGTTTATGTGTTTTAATGGTTTTATAAATTAAAATACATCAATAAATCGATGAAAAACTATTATAGGTATTTAAAATATCCTTAAATCTTGAAATTTATTTCAAGGACTACTAATTTTTTTTATTTTTTAAAAATATTTGTATTAGAAATATACCGAGAGTTTTAAAATCAACTCAACATATATATTTTTTTAAAAAAATATTAAATTTTTAAACATGTTACAAAATCAACATGTTATTTAAGCAGAGTTTTTTTCATTCTTTTAAACGTATTGATTAAAAATATGATTGAAACTGTTTCACTTATCTGAATGATCCGGATTTTAAAAATTTATGATTTGTAGCATAATATATTTATTAAGGGTTTATTTAAATTTTCTTTTTCTTTTTCTTTTTAACTTTTAAAACACATCCGTTTAGATTTAAAATAACTTTCAGTATTAAAAATGCTAATAACATATATAGTGGATTTTTTTGGATACTTTTTTTGTTCTATAGATTTTTTTTGTCTAATTAATTTGAAATTTTAGTGGTGAAATTTTTATACAAGTATAAATATTAAAAAATCATTTTTTTAAAGTTGATTTTACTAAAACATTTAAGCCTAAATCTAAAAAAGTAAAAATTAGGTTGAATAGAAATTAAATGTAATAAAAAAAGTAAAAATGTGGTTTTAATATACAAAATTTTATTTTTTCTGCAAAAAATAAAATATATTTAGAATAAGTATGAAAACTTGGAAAATTATTTAAAAAGAATTGGTTTTTTGATATAAAATAAAACTTTATAAAAAAGGTAAATAAACATCCTTAAATCAAAATTTATCTTTGGTGTAAACTTTTGATTAAAAAATAAGTACTATAAAGACTTTTTACAAGAACTCCAAAGAGTTTAGGAATACCGCATTCAAATTTATGAAAAATTTCAAACAAGGATTGGGTGTTAAAAATGTGAAATATTTATCCATTGTTTTTTAAATACACACATTTGTCCAGTTTGCTTTTTTACATTCTTTTTTTGAATACAGTGAAGAATTTATCCATTTTTTATATTTTTACATACTATGTTTCTGATTTAATAATACCTTTATATGATTAGATATTATTTAATATAGGATTGTTATAAAATAACAAATAATTTAATAATACATGCTATTTTTAAATTAAACTTTGCCTAATAAAACTGAATTTTCAAATATATATATATATATCATAGTATCCAAAGTGTCTAATAAAAGAATCTAATTATATTTATCGCTAAAAATTAATCACCTAAAAAAGAAACCACTCCCCACCTCTTAAAATATTTATTAAAAAAATCTGGATAATTATACAGGATCCGAAAAGTTCCACAAATTTGGGAATTAATTGATATAAAAATAACCCCTTTTCATTTTCATATGCTCCTTATTGAATTTTCCACAGTTTTTTTTTCATTTTTTTATCGGGAAAATTGATTAGATAACTTTCATTTATTTTCAAAAAAAAATTGATTAATAACTGGTAAGATAAATATTTTATTTGCCTTTTTTATAAATTAGGGCTTTATATTAAAATAAATGTAATATTTGGAATAATTTAAGTAAAATACATCCCTTAAACCGAAAATACAAAATTCACTCTTAAAAAAACATGTAGATCTACATAAATTTCGCTCTGAAAATAATTATATCAGCATAATATAATCAATGGCATTTTTAATTTTTAATTAAGGTATAAAATATTAACTAAGACAAACAGGATTAACATACTTTTCTTGTAAAATTATCTTTTAGGGTTTAATTTGAGATAAATAAATATTCTGATATATTTCCACGAAAATTATCTATAAAGTTTACGTTTCATTATATTTTAATATTTAACATATTAAAAATTAATGGAAAAGAAAAAAATTGTGCTTTTTTGGTTTTATATAGAATCATTTTAGAAAATATAGCTCATCTTACTTTTTTAAAAAAAAAATCGATATTTTTTTGTTTTTATATAGTTATTTTTATAAAATAAATTTTATTATTTAGTAATTTTTTACAATTAAAAAGTTTTGTATTAAAAAAAATAGCATAATTGAACTTTTAATTTACAGATAAGCAAATGGAAACGATTTAATATACTTTGAAACATCTTCTAAAAACGTTTCTTACATATTTACGTCGGAATTTTATATTATAAAATTATCCTTTAAGTTTGGTGGTTATATATAGTATCGGATATATGTGTATATTTAATGTAAAATTACAGCTTGATAAACTATCTTCAACCAAAAAAAAAGAAGAAATAAAGTGCCTATAATTTATTTTAATTCAACCCAATTCTTATTTTCTATCGCTAAATTTAGTTCATGTATTTTTCCACTTTTTTTTAAAATTTTATTATCTTATTATTCCTGTTATAAAATAATAAATAAATCTATATATTTTGAGTTATATTTTTATGTTGAATTAGCATAAAAAAATTTACAGCTCGTAAAAATTCCAGATATTAAAAAAATCTCATTTTGCTCACAGAATTAACCTTAACAGTGATAAAAGAGAACCTTATTTAATATATTGGGCTGTTTACAAGGATTTTATGTTTTAAACATGAATATTTCTCCATATATATTCCAAATATAGTTTAATTTTAACGGAAACATTTCATAGTCTTTTAATTATTCAATTTGATTTTTTTGATAAATTATAATATAAAAAATATGTAATTTGGATATTTTATATCAAAAATTCGGCGTAGTAAATATCAGAATTAGAAAAGAGTGAGAATTTGGGTTAAATATTTTATTGAAAAATATTTTATTTCTATATATACACGAAAAAAAATTGGAGTGATATTACGAATTATGTTCATAATATAAAAAAAAACTCCAAAAACTGTTTTTTTTTTAAATTTTTTTTTAATATTAACGAAAAATACGGATAAAATATCATTATTATAATTTATATTCGTTATTTCTTAAAACTAAATAAAATTACAGATTCCGTTTATATTTTTCAGATATAATTTCACCATTAACGCCAAAAATATATATTTATGCTCCCTTTTAGGGTGTATTTAAAATATATTCCTTTCCCTTTTTAAAGATCACCCCCTTTTTTAGATATTAATAAACAATTAACTCTCTTCAATAAAATAAACATAAAAATACATAAATTGGATATCTGATTACTTTTTATTTAAGTTTATTTGATTTTTTGATATTTGAGCTAGCCCTAATGTCAATTATGTGTATCCATTATAAGTAAGTATTTTGAGTCCAATGATTATTATTTGACTTTATAAACAATGTTTTAAATTTAATACAAATAATATGAGTTCTGAATATATATATATATATATATATATTATCTAGAAAAAAGTGTCAAAGTATTTATTTTTAACATTTTATTATAATCCTCTATTTCTAAATAGCACTAATAGTTGTGAAATTTAATTGATGTAAAACAGTGGCTTGATTTATTATTTTGGTTACTATAATGTTTTCATAAACATATATATTTCATTTTATTGAATAAACAGCTGATATAACAGAATATTTATGAAATTTAACATAAATAAAATATTATTAATAGTAATTAACTACTATATTATTTGAATCCTCATTATTAAAAATGTAATTTTTGAATGGAAATTTAATTTACGTGTTTATTTAAAAAAAAACAGATGTAAAATATTCTTGTAAATGAAAAGGAAAAATATAGTATTTTTCATTTTGGAAAGATTTTTTTATCGCTATCATTGAAGGTGCATTAAAAATATATATTTAAATAAATTATATCTGTTTTTTTAATGTACAATTTACACACAAATGTGAATATGTTATTTTTGAAAACTAAATAAAAAATGATTTTTATCAGATCTCACGGGAAAAATACAAAATACAAAAAACATTGTTTTTAATTAGATTTTTCATATTTTTTTCCTAAAATTTTGAAAATTAAGTAAAAAAAATTTATTGCGAATGGGTTTCACGATTTATAATATATAATTATATAATTATTTGCACAAGAAAATTAATTTCCCTCAATAAGCCCCCAAATTAAAAAAGAAGAAGGGATAATCTATATGCACAATTTTTTATAATTCTTTCACTTTTTTGCCGAAAAATTCATGTTTTTTTCAAATTGATTTCACTCATAATAATTTAATTATTCCTATTTCTATAAAAAAATAGATTTTCTCTATTTAAATTCCATACACACACACACACACACAAACACACATATATATAATGATTATATTAAGAAAAAAATTGGGGCTTTCTCAACTAATTTTCAACTTTTCCGAACTTCTCGGCGTAAAAATTTTAAATATATTGATTGAGATTTTTATTTTAGATATTTTTATCTTTTAAAAAAAAAGTTTTAGATTAAATATTTTTGAAAAAGTTAACCTTAAAACAAATTAGTGATATATAATTTACTTAAAAATTTAATACAGGCATTCCTCGTTTTTAGTGAATTATTTTTTGACAAATTTTGGTTTTTATTGAATGGGGGAAAATTTTTTTTTTTTATGTGAGCTATTAACCTTTGCGAATTTAATCGTCTAATATAGTTAAAAATGTATTTTAAATCGATTTAATTTATCTAATTGTTTTGTGTGTATTATATGGACCAATAAAAATAAATTCGAAGAGGCCTTCGGTTTAAACTGTTGTTTTTTACAATTTAAATTTGGAATAAACAATATGTAAAGGCTTTGATTCTATGTATTGAACAAAAATATGGCGGAAATTAAAAAAACTAAGCAAAAATATAAAAAAAAGGATGTTTCTTGTAAAATTATAGACTTTTAGACGACATGTTTCGTATTTTTAAATGGAAATTCCACTAAATATCCTTTCGATTAATATAAAAAAACAGGTTGCAAAATTGGAAAATATCATTGAAATAACATGCCTAAATCTTATATTTTTGAATAAAATATACATCGTTTGTTATTGAATTGATGGATATTATAGACTTTATTGAATTTATCCCCTATATAAAAATAAACCACCAAAAATAAATTTGCGCATAGTTATTAGTTAATAACGAGGATTTTAAAAAAAGAAAATTGGGGAATTAAATAAATTTGATGGTACTCAATAATTACCCCAAATTTAAGCAATTACGTCGTTTATCTGAAAAATAGTACCATTCTTAATTTTCCGATGTCCTTATTTGGATATATGGGATTTTTAAATAACAGCAGGTACTTATTTCTTAATATTATTGCTATTTCTTAATTATATTTGCATTTAAATGAAGTGCTTATTTTTTTAGTAGTATTGTATTACTTTTGCAAAATCAATTTTATTTCAAATTTTTATCCAATTGAATCTCCATTAAAAAAAATGGGTGAGTAGTCCGAAATATGGATAAATTTAGTTGGAAAAAATGAGTACTATAGTTATTTTTCTAAATTCAGAAGCACTTAATAATCCAAATAAAAATCGTACATGCTTTAGATAAAACCTTTTCAAAAGCATATATTTCATCAATATAATTTATAATCTTTTTGGATTTTAATTTCCCTATAACTAAATTATTAAAGTATTATATAATTGGTTTTTAACATCAATGTGTATTATTTATAGGTATAGTTTATATTTTTTATAATCATCTGTAATGGATAATTTATTTTTGATTATATTCTTAAATTAATTGTGGAAAAAAGATCATAAGCTAATTCGGATCAAAACTAAATTTGCGAAAATATATATAGCTCTTTTTATTTTGATATATAAAAGGTATTATTTAAATTATTAGATAATTAATTAATCTCTGGATCGTAAATCTTATTAGAAATTCAAAAAAGTAACCGAAAATTTATTTCAAAACTTCTACTATTTTTCCCCAATAGTTTGTATTTTCAAAAATTACTCAATCAAAAATCTTTTTATACAATTGTTTGCTAATAAATGTATAAAAAAAATTTTTTTTGACGGTTTATTTCTTTATGTGAGATAATTCAAAAAATTCTCTTATGTTTCGTTTGATATAAATTTGAATCAATCTCTTAAATTATAAAATATATATAGGTGCTAAATGATAATTTTTGGTTTAGTTTAAACTCTAACATCTTTGTATAATTCTATTATATTCTAAATGCGCAAAAAAATATTAAAATTTTTTATATTTATCGAAATTTGTTTTATATTTAACGTTTTATAAAAAATAAGACCGATCGGAAAAAAGTTCGCGCAAAAAAAGGCATTAATCGACAATTTTTTAAAATTTTACAGTATTCGCTGCTAAAAAAGGCTTTATTTTACGCGAATAATTTTGATAAATTCAATGGTTCAGATCGGTTTTAATAAAAAATCAGTGAGTTTAGCAAAGAACGGCTCTTTATCTGCATATTTAATCCCCTCCGAAAAACTTAATTTTAATAGTTTCCATCAAATCAGCTTTAGATAGCACAGAAATATGTGCTTATTTTATGTATTTCTATTATACGCAAAAAAATTTAAGAAGAGACAACCGCTTATATCAAAGGATATCTGAATCTGGATTCACCTTGCACAAATTTTATTGATTTTTGAGTATAGAAATGTTATCCAATAAAATTTGGAAAAACTTAATATCATCTCCATATGAAAATAATAATTAATTGTGTCGATTCTCAAATAAAAGTGGACAGAAAATAACTAATCACATTTTTCTTAATATCCAATACAACGTTGAAGGCACAAAGGTTATTGTTAAGTTTGAGCCAATTATGGAACTTGATTTATTTTATTATAATTCGGGGTGTAGACATAAAGTGTTACCATCGTGTTATACGAAACTAAACCGAAAATCTAAAGAAAATAAAATAGTGGATAGAATGAGCTAAACAAAAATAATTTTATGATATGGAATGTGTGGTACGTGTAGGAAATATCCTTATAATCCTTTTTTCTCAAAGTTAATCCACCAGCTTGAAAGGGGTTCAAAAAAAATAAAAAGTTACAAAGCTATTTCTACCAGAAATATTGAATATAAGATCATGATCACAGAGTCTTTACAGTTAATCAAAGATCAACCTAAAAATTAAACCAAAAATTGCTCAAAATAGCAGCAGCACAGGAACACGAGGACCCCAAATACGGACCTCCAGGTCTATCTAGAGCTCATTGAAGCTCTATATTCATTGAAAAATATTCTCCCGCACCCCTCTAGCGAAAGATGAGAGAAAAAACGTAATGTATGCATATCTTAGAAGCAGCTCTACTAATTAACTTTCTACACCGCTTAATGAATCTGCGGCAACTACAGTTAAGAAAACGGACACCGTTCTTTATGGGATACAATTATCTCTAGCTCAAGCCACTCTACTCATTGACTTATATGTACACAGAATAATTCAGGAAATACCCGAAGTAGGACCGGAAGATCCGCACATTGTCTTCTCCAACTACAAGAGGGTACTTCTGTCAGATATAGCGACATCATCCACCCAGGGAGAACTATAAAACCTAAATAAGGGTCTTTATTTATCCGGAAAACATGATCAGATTATAGAATCCGATATCAAGCCCCTCATGGAACAGGAAAAATCAGGTACACTGATTGCTATTAAGAAGTCTGAAAAACGACCAAGGATTCTAATACCCTTTCCCGGGCTCCAGAAGATCGGAACGCAGAACTGAGACTATAGCAAACCTGCTCCAGCGCAAGATAACGAAATTGTTTCCACAAAACATCAAAAATTACGCCCAAAAAAGCCAAATTTTCTGGGGAGAGAACGAGGCCGCGGAAGGATTTCCCAGAAAAATACATGATAGAACTCCTGGTAGGGGGTCACCTCGCGATGTTCCGTTCAGCTTGGTCCAGGTTTCCGAACAGGAAATGAGTCCTCAAAATCGTCGAGAAGAGTTTCAATATTCCATTAAGCAATCTAAAATTATAAATAAAAGCTTGTTAGTCGAACCGAAAAAATATTTTTGTATTGTGGGGTCGATTAGACGGACCTGTACTACAAAAATACTTTTTCGGTTCTGCGACGAATCACGCAAGAAAAAAAATATTGGAAGAGCATCCGGAACTTAAGCTCCATTCCATACACAGAAAAAAAAAGATCAGCAAAGAGGCTCACAAAATAATAACAGAGTATGTGGTATTTCTGTTAGAGAAGAATGTCTTAGAGGATGTCAGGGTGCAAAACTAAGGCCTCTAAAGCAACATATTTGTGGTTTCAAATAAGAAAGGGTACTCATAAATTCCTGAAACCGAGGAAGCTGAACCTGAATATATAGCAGAAGAACTTCCAAATAGAGATACTTGCGTAGATGTGCCGCATGACGCTTCATAAATATTATGCCACGTCTCTATACCTGGAGGATGCGTTCATGCGAATATTAATACACAAACCGTGCATGAAATACTTTCGGTTCTGGTGAGATGGCAAAACCTACCAGCTCCACGTCCTTCACTTTAGGTTATTCCTTAGTTCTCACACCTTCACAAAGGTACTTTATCCTCTCTGACCTAATCCCGGTCACAAGGAATTCGGTTTTATGCTTACTTGGACGACCTTCTCATCCTGGGGGAGTCCAAGAAAGTATGCAACTTGAACAAATGTCGAATAAGTTTGAAACTGATCGAACTTGGCTAAAAGATCAAGAAAGAAAAATCCTCCACGACAACATTCCAGAAAATTAATCATCCTGAAACAAGCATAAAATCGCGAGATATGTCACTGAAGGTACCCCCCATCAAAATTCAGAGATCTGTTTCGAGAAGCCAGAGGTACTCTAAAGACCGAAAAAGCATCCCTGGAAGAACCAGCAAGTTTTATAGGCAATGAAAAAGAAATTTCAGTGGCCCTCCTTCCAGTAAGTCTAATGCTAAGGAGGTTATTGGAGCTGAATAACAACTTTCTATCGAAATCGAAATGCTGGACAGCGAAAGTAACTCTCAAGGAGCCCAAGATTAAGAACTTGAGGTTCTGGAAGGAGCATTTTAGGAAATGGAATAAACAGCGCTTCCTCCCGGAGACATCGGAAATAGATATTTTTAAGGACTCAAGACAAAAATTGTGGAGTAGTTATTGGTTCAAAAACATAATTAGGATTATCAGTCTTGCCGAGGAATCAATGCACATAAATGTCAAATAGCTTTTGAAGATATTTTTTGCGCTCTGCCTCCGGAACGTGTCGGGTCTATCCATACTAATATACTCAGAAAATACGATGTCATTAGCTTACGTCAGGAAATTTGTCTGGAATGCATCGAAAAAGCTGCTGGAAATATCAGAGAATATATGGATGCACTGCCTGAGGACAAACACTCAGCCCCAGGCAACATATATACCCTTAGTTCTCAGCCCAGCAGATGTTCCAGGCCGATTTAAATTTCTAAAGGAATGGTAAATATCAACACAGACACTCAATTCACTCTACAGGATGTTTGTTCCCCAAGAAATAGAATTATTCGCTTCCAACCTTAACAAGAAGCAGAAAATATATCACAGCTGGTTCCCGGACACCGAAGCAGTAGAGAGGAATTCAATTATCTAAAGCCGATTAGGGTGGAGGAACCCATACTCCTGCCCGTAATCGAACCTGGTATCTCAGGTAGCGAGTTAGAGTCAGGATAAGTCGGCAAACGACAACACTGATCACACCACTATGAAAGCCAACAGTTTGGTTTCCCAATCTAGTGGACCTGTAAATATTGCAGCCCCTCCTGCTGCAAGCAACAACGTTGATTCTTGAGCTCAAAAGCAGAAAGTAGCAGTTAATCGAGAACAAACATTGGAGTCTGATGGCATGGATGATCAGCAGCACCCTCCACAAGAACAGTGTCCCTCAGATCTAGCAATTGATATTTTCGTTTCCAACGAACGATATAACAGGCGTGAATCCAGGTACTGTCACGTGCAGCAAAATTTATTAGATTGGAGAAAATGCAAAAGTATAAGTGCCGCAATTTCAGCATCCCATACAGTAAATTATCTCACTGAAATATACAGCTCAAATAAACTCAAGGTTTCGGCTGTTAGAGCATAAAAATCAGTAATTTTAATACTTTTCGATAACCTGGAGTAACTGTAAAGTGTACAAAAATTCAAAGAATTTTTCACGGCACTCGACTACTATTACGTTACGTCATTTATTAGGCCTGCTGTGTATATTACGCTGGTAATAATAAAAGTAAGAAACTGTACGACAAGTACCTTACTGCTAAACCATGCTGGTTATTGGCAGTAACAGGATTTCTCCGTGTTTCTGACATGTATATGATAGACGATGCTAGGTCGGTTATCACACAAGGAGTTCTAAATCTTGCAATTATAGCCCCTAAAGAGAAGCGAAAAAGAGATTCTATTATTTGCCCATGCCAGATTAGTAGACACCCGGGTCAGGTCCTATTCCCAGTATACACATACGAAGTGTATAAGCAGAGAATCGCTCAGAACCTTTGCCCGACTATGCACGTCGATAACAGCTCATTAATGGTCAACAGAATCTTAAGATATCTGAATGAATATGCTAAGTTCTTATCGATTGATAGCATCATCCGATATATACACTCCCTATCGAACTTATAATCAGCACACCAAACACTCCCATCCCAAAGGCACGTGCTATTGGAGATACTCTGGCGTCTACAACTGGAGCGTCAGCGGATGAAGTAATCACACATGCCTTTTGGTCAAACTATTCAATGTTTGACTCATATTACAGAATATCAAGGAGCTCTAAAAGTAACTTGACAGAGTCTATATTACCTTTAGAATAACTTAATATGTCTCCACCCCGAATTATAATGTTGGAATTGGTCGAGGTCAAAGAATGAAGATTAATTCATATTATAAGAAGGGTGTAAATATATTAAATTCTCCCGCCATGCTTCTTCTTCCTTTGCTAAAGATGATAGAAATATCTCTAACACGTACCACAGTCTATATCATAAAATTATTTTTATTTAGTTCATTCTATTCACTATTTTATTGGCTTTAGATTTTCAGTTCTGTTTTATCCAATAATATGATAGCACTTAATATGTCTCCACCTCTCTTATAATATGAATTAATCTTCGCTCTTTGAGCTCGATCAATTCAAACATAAATTATCTCGATTTAATTTTATAAAGCGCAATTTCAAAAATCAATGTTTGTGCTTTAGGTTTCCAACATACTTTTTGGACTCTAAGTCTTAAAATAAATATTCAACAAACTAAAGTTAATTATACATCAGGTAAATCGAAACATCGGTATTTTGTTCAATATAAAGAAAATAATAGACCCTCTATAAAAATGTCTAAAGAAAAGAATCTGGAAATCCAACTGGATTATCTTCAATTAGCTGCAAAAACCGTGTTCAAGCAATCTCCTGTAGTTTCAGCCATTCTTGGAAAGAGATTTCTCGATTTGATAGATGATTCAGGCAGAGATAAATTACTACAAACTAAATATAACAAAATTTCGACTACTAGGGCAGGAAATTCTAGCCAAAAAATAAAAATCGGAAAAAATCAGAAGCCCATTAATACCAATGCCTCTTTACTTCCAGAAGCTAATTCTTTTGGGAAATTAATGTGTCGGCATTGCGGAAATCTTTTGGTTGTTGGTTTTACAGCAAATTCTTTCCGCGTCGAAAGTAATTCTCAATTTTCTGCTTTCAAAAACTCAGATTTAAACAATTCAACCAAAAGTAATAGGAAGAAAAATATCAAAAAGGATAAAGAAAGAAATATTAAAAAGGTTACAAATGCTCAAGATATTAATTTCGAAACAGAAAAGCCTTTTACAGTGATGGATTTTGGGTCCAGAAATTCGATCTCAATACATTGTAACCTCTGTTTGCTTGAGTCCGTTTTTTTGTGCGCTAGCCAATATAAAGCTATCCAAATATCAAAATCCAAAATTCTAAGTGATGAGGATGTCGGAAAAATACATCAAGATAGGATGATTGGTACTAAAATTGGAATGCTCTTAGAGGAAGGGCTTAAAAAAATTTCTAAATTAAAATCTGATTCTTTGAAACCAAAAGAATTGACGCCTCTTGAGATCAGAGCAGCAGAACTTAAAAGGGCTAAAAGTAACAAAAAATCAGAGTCGAAAACGGAATTAGTAGTATGTAGTACTAAAAATGATAGAAAAACTTCGAGTGATATTGAATCATTTATCTGTTATGATTCTAGGGAGGGTATAGATACAAAATTAGAAAGTTCTATTATATCAAATTTGAATGAAAATACAAAAAATTTCCAGGAGACTAATGAAGCCTCTTCCCATGCCGTGGAATCTGACAACTCGAAACAGAAAATACCTTATGAGAACAGAATTAATTCAGGAAAATTTAAACTTCAAAATTCTAAAAAAGTTAAACCCCTACCAAAATCTAGTCAACAAGATTCTATAAATCAATCAAAGAACCCTAAAACCACATTTAATACAAAAGAAAGCTTTTCAATCTCAGCTCCACAGAAAATCCCAAATATAAATCCCAAAAACAATTCTCAGACCATGGTCTCATCAAAGAAACGCAAATCAAATAATCTGGCCTCTCTACAATCATTGCTTAAAAAGAAGGAAAAGAACCAAAAAACAGGGAATAATGAAGCTTCAAATCCGGGAAAATATTCTCTAACGGATTTTTTAAATACTTTATAATACTATTCTCAGCCCCTCTTTTAACCCATTTGTTTTTTTTTTGAAACTTTCACAACTATGTTTTTAACATTGGAAGATTTTAGCATATTTTTGGATTAAATGAGTATTCTTTTATTCCCCCTAAATTTACTTCAAAATATTATTTTTTAATAGTTTTAAAAAATCTAATAAAACACCAAATAGAAATTAATATTAACAAAAGGCTTCCATAAAAACGATTCTTGGTTTATTTAATTATAACATATTACTATATTATAAAAAATGGAAGCAATGTTCGAATAAAATATCTTAAATAGCAGCTAATAGACCATATAAAATAGATCTGATTTTATAGAATTCAGAGGACAGATTTCCATCAATCCGTACGAGACCGTCGTCATCCTTAGTTGAAAAAAATAAAAGCAAGATTAAGAAAATGACTAAATCAAAAAATAAATAATAGATACCTTTTCAACTCTAATCGAGTTATTACAAACCAAGATGCCATCACCTTGAAAGGATGCATTTATTCCATTAGCTAATAGCCCACGTTTGAGTAAACTTAATTTTAAATCTCCAGCATACTTAACATCATTATATATTTGTCTTTCCTCCAAGTTAGGTAAATCTAGAACAGGTACATTTGAATCTTCATAAATGCGCCAAATCCCACGCACTCTAGATATACGGAGTTCTTCCCCAGAATAATTTTTGGAGGGGTCATCATTATCAGAAATTACATTTTGGTTTGCTAGCACGTCTCCAGTAGAAATGGCAGCTTTGGAAAACAAGCTGAATTTTTGTGAGGCTAATCCATCATTAGAGGGCAATAGCAGTTTTGATATATTTTTGAGATGTGGTTTGGGTAAAGCGAATTTCAAGGAATTCAGCAAGGAATCTGATAATTTAACCGAGTAAGCCTTAGCTCTTGTGGAAACATTCAAAACTTCTCCTATTTCAGGGGCAAATATACTACTTGTCATTCGATCATTAGTAGCACAAAGTTGGCAAAAGTATTCAGTGCTAACCTCATCACCATCAACAACCACTATCCTTCTTGGTTCTATCTGGGCAACGATGTTGTGCATGGATCTACCATCGGATCTGCCCTCGAAATCAAAGAACGTTATTTCACAGTTAATGTTGAATTTTTTAAGTGTTTTTACATATTTATACCCAGAATCTCCGGCTTTTGCAGTTAAAATATTATCTGCCTTTTTAAGATCATTGTTGCTAATGGCGCTATTATTTTTTAAATCAAAATCAAAATCATCATTTTCACTATCGCTACTGGAATCGTCACTGTAATCAAAATTAATACGGTTATTAGGATCGTTTTTGGCTCTTTTAAAGTTTGATCTAATATCTAGGTCTGCATCTTGGGGATTAAAAAGTAATCCTTCATTTTCAGGAATTACTTGCAAAGAACTAGCATTATCTTTAATATTGGATTGGGATGCTATAGGTTGCTTAAGGTGTTCGATATCTAAAACTTCGCCATAATCACTTACTCGTTTTCTTTTGTCGAAAAATGGAAAAAGATGAGCTCTATTTGAGTTTGTTGCTCTAATTTGGCTTCCAGAGTTAAAGTAAATGTCAAACGTGGACCCAGTTAGCAGTTTAAACATTTCGGTATTCAATAACGATGTTTCAGGGATCTTGCTTTCGCTTGTGTTATTAGAGAACTTTCTCTGTAACTCCCCAGGATTTCCTAATATCGAGCTCCTCTTTGCTTTTCCAGGCAACCCAAATTCTGAAAAGGGTTTCATATCAGATTCGATGTTGTCCTCGTCTCTCCCATTAGGATCTATGAGATCAAATTCGTCATCAGAGATATCGCCCTCTAATAATAGCGTTATTCGCGCCTCTTCCTCTTCCTGATCTTTGCGCATTTTTTCTTTGTATAACGCTAGCTCCTCACCTTCCAAAGAGACTTTCTCATAATCAGGCACATATATTTCCTGGTTTAAAAATACACTAACATCCAAAGGAACGTTCATTTGGTTTAAGCTTCCCGAAATATCATCATAGGAGTTGTTTTGATTTGCATCCAAAAGATGGGACTCAGAGTTACCTAGTTCAATTTGCTTCGTCTTTTCTAACCACAGATCATACAAAATCCGAGTTAAAGTTTCCGGGTATCCCCTTTGAGTTAAAATTATTTTATTATTTTTTTCTGAAGCCCATTTGTTAAACAATTTTTTAGAATTTCCAATGTCGAAATCCTCGCCGTTTACTAGAACAATGAATGATTTTTCACCACTAGATTTTCTGGCTTTTGATATTGAGCTCTCAAGTTTATTGATGCTATTTAGGATTTTGATGTGCTTTAATTCGAATGGATTTTTTCGGTTTCCATCAAACTCGTTGCCTAGACTATCGTTCATCCATTCAAGCATAGAGCGAGCAAATCTGAAAACTCTATTTCCATATCTAGAGAGAAGAAATATCCTTTTGGGGAAATTTGAATTATATTCGAAGTTTCCGATGAACTTATCCATAAATCTTTCAATAAGATAAACGATCTCCAAAATTCTATTAGAGGTATCTACAGGAACCAAAGCTATTCCAGTACCTTCCAAATGCGATTTGATGAAATTTAGAAGGGCAATTTTTCTGGATTTTTGAGTAGGAAGTATCCTGGTTGCATTATATGCCCCAGTAATTAATAGAGTTGGTCTTAACATGTTTTCTACAACCTGACCACGATGCAAAAGACTTGTGGAACCTAAATGGCTAAATTTTTGAAATAAAAGTTTATCTTTTGATTGTTAAAAATACTCTTAAAATTTTTAGGCAAATATTTGAGAGTAAGAAATGATTAATAGATTTTTATAACTTTACCCTTCACGGATGTGATTATAGTCTATAACATATAAAACCTCATCAATTCCTTTTTTGATTTTCCAAATTGAACCGCCTAAACTGTGTCCTGCAGAATATGCGCTAATATTTATTTCTTTGCATTTCCCCGAGAGATTTGTGGGCTGGGAGTACCTTAATGTTGTTATGTGGTTAAAAGCTTCAGAAACGTCTTCCAAAGATAGATCCAAACCCCTTTCTTTTTGTAAATCCCTTGTGATGGAAGACACAGATATTTTTCCCATGTTATAAACAGGGACTGTGGCGTAAACTGGGCATTTAAGATTTAAAAATTTATAAGCGTATGCATAACCGCCTAGATGTTCGAGGGTCGAATGAGATAGAAGAACGGCATCTATCGATTGGGAAACTCTAATTATTGGTTTTTATATTAGTACTTATTGGGGTTTATAGATCATATAGAATAAAGCATTGATAATTAAAGCTAAGATAAAAACAATGAAAAGATATTTTCTTACTTTTTAAGGTTGGTGAAATAATCACCTTGGATTATTCCATACCCACCACAGTCAAGAAGCAATTTGGAATCATCTATTTCTAATAAATAGCATAATGGACCCTCCTTTCTGGACCCAGAAAAGGCTGTAAATTCGATTGAACTAGACATTTACAGACTGGGAACCTTCATAAGAGCTGCTACGAGATTAAGAGTATATTATGATTACGCTTCAAAAATATTTGTATACGTTTAGTTGCATTTAATTCTTTATCCGAATGATATTTATTTGACACTTTGAAAGTATGAAACAGTCTTTCTATTCGCTGATAGCACTAGTAATGCTGTTTCACCAATAAAAACTATTGGTTCGAATCACCAAATTTCAAAATAAATTCATAAGAGCTATTATAATTACTGGGGTGATTTTTCAGGAGTTCATCAAGTATTGGTTAATATGGGTGGATCGAGATTGTTGGCCACTAATAATAAAGTCGGCGAAGCTGTTTATGAATATATGAAATATTTCTATTAATTTTACACAATTATTTTTTAGTTCCTCACAAACTTTAAATTTCTAAATGGTCAGTTTAAAGAGATTCCGCTACTCCTATTAATTCAAGGCAAATTGTAGTGATATTAATATCAATTTTCTGTTAAAGCGAATTTCGTTTCACTAAAAAAAATGAGCATTAATTTATATTACAATTCTGTAGATAGTTATTTCATAATGTTCAAATATAAACTGATAAATTTTACAAATGGTGGCATTCATAATACGTATAAATAAAAGTTATTATCGATAGAAGATATCACTATTTTTTGAAACCAGTACAAGTGGCAATATAAATCAATTTAAACAGTACTCCGGGTTTAAACCTTGTGGTTTTATACCAGCTTTAAAGTTATAAAAGAGATAAACAAAAGCTTTGAAAGTATATATATGCGGAGAAACTTAAACATATATATGTATGAATATCACCTTTCAAAACGAGAGACTGTTTGACAGATTTATTCTTCATCTCAGTTTCAATATCGCTTTATGGGAATTTGATTTGTGATAAAAAAAGTCGTGAAAACATACAGAACAGAGGAATCTATAGTTTTTGCTTGATAGAATAAAATTTCCATCATTTCACTTTTCAGATCAAAAATAACAATTTTTACTAATAAAATTTATAATTATTAACAACCAGGGATTTTTTTCTGGATTTATATGGGGGATTCTTTCGAAGACCAGACTTTTTTTTACTGTCCAAACTATTGGCTACACTTGAATTTATTTTAATTGAGTCCAATAAAAATAGAAAAGCATTCTGTCTCTGATAAAATTTCAATATTTTACCAATAGAAAACTTACCTCTAAAATTCATATATTGAGATACTCAATAACTTGTTTTATCTTTTCACCATATTTCCGAATTAGGAAAATGGTAAAAATTTAGTATGAAAGTGTCCGCTCTCAAAGAGAATCTCCCATATAATAGATAGGCTCAAAAGTATTAATGCTTAATACAAAATTTTTTTTTCAAAAAGCTCTTAATAATTTTTTTTATCTAAACCCAAAGAGGTATTCTTTTGGAAAAATGGATAGAGATTAGAGTGTTTATTCTTTGAATACAAGATGCATCCTATGATTTTTCAAATGAAATAATAGAGGTTAGAGCACATATATCGATATTGGGATTTATTTGTATGATTATGGGTTTTATAAGATATGGTGACTTTTAAGAGCGCCGTATTTGTCTTTAATTTATCCCCCCCCCCCAACAGTAAAATAGAATAATATCCTAATTAAATATTAATTCTATTGCAGAAAACAAAGCTTTGATAACAAAAGTCATAGGTTGTGACTGAAATTTAGTTTTTATTATTTCGAAACATACTTCTTCCCTGAAGAGATTGAATTCAAACCAAATTAAATATAAATTGTGAAATTCTAAGTAATAATATTCCTGCTGGAATTTAGATTATTATATGCTCAAAGATGGTATGAAAATATAACCCTAAAACTAAACACAAGATGTCTCAATATAAACAGTCAATTTTAGCAAACTTATTATAAATAACTCCAAGGAATGTATTTTAAATCATTATTTTCCTAAAGAATTTAACACTACAGTTTTATCATATTAAAAAGGGGTAATTAGATATGTAATTTATTTTTCAAAGCTCTTAGAAAAATTTCGAAATAATTAAAATATTATTTATTATTGATGAGCAATATCTCTTTTTTAAAGCACACAAAAAATAATCCAGTATTATCATAGATCAAATATATGTAAAATATGCGTTTTTGATCCGAAAATTTCTTTGATTTTTTTTTGGTGGCTTCGATCCATTTTTGTGATTTTGACCTTTAAGTTTTTTTATCCGTATTTAATAGGCCCAAAATTTCAATCATAAAATTAATCATGAAAATATAATAATCAAATTATTTAAAGTGGTTTTTTTTTTCTAAATGAAAGTACAAATAATTCAACCATTAAAAAAATAGATGGCTGTCAAGAGGATATTTTAGCTGAGCTTTTTATTGTCGCCAAATTTTCAAAAAAATTAAAAAAATAAAATCATCATCCACAAAATATATCCATTTCGCTATAACTGCAGCTATTTATATACCTAAACACACAAGAAAAATTATTTTTTTCACATATTGGTTTTTTTTATGGTTTTGGCCACTTTTAACTAGCTCTGATTCTAATTCAATTTATCATCATTGTTTATATGGTGTTATTACGGGTAGTTGTTTCAGTTCCGTAAAGGTTCAATTGTAGTATTACATTAAGTTGTATTTACTCAAAGTGGTTGATAATTACGTCTCATCCCAAAAAAGCTTTAAAATTGGTTAGCAATTACAAGTCAGATTTAACATTAACACTTTAGTATTATTTAAAATAAATTTAATTTAAAAAACTCCCCTTTATCTATTATTGCGCTTTGTTCAAAAATTTTGCATTCAAATTTCAAATGTACGTGTTTTTTCGGTTTTTTATATTTTTTAATTTTTGGAAAATATTGAAATTTAAGGCATATATACATATTTATAAACTATTATATACGTTATTTATTTCATATAAAAGGCGAAAAAAATTTATAAAATAAAAAAATATTTATGTAATTCTCTTTTTGAACAGTAAAAAAGCTTACTTTAACATATGTTTGATTATAGATTTTTTTCATAAATTTAAAATGTAAATAAAATTAAAAGTAACTTGTTAAATCACATCCACTACTTATAACACAGCCAAGAATATTTAATCTGTAAATAACTATTAAATTAACAACTTAACTATAATTTTTTTTTGTAGTTTTTACCATCAATTAGAAAATGTACAAAAAAAAAATCTAATAATTATTTTAGAAGCGTTTTTGTTGGAAATAATCAGCTAAATTATTTTAAATGAAATTTTTATAATAAAATTGGGATCAGAAAACCCGGGATTTTTATCAAAATCTGTGTTTAAAGTTGTAAATATTAATTCAAGTTTTTTTTAGGCAGTGACTTATTCAAAAATGAAATTTTATTTGAGGGTTTAAGCGGGAAAAAAAATTCATTAAAAATAAATAAAATATATTTGTAAAAAGTTTCTTGTGAAGGAAATATATTCAATCCCTAAAAATATGTACTAAAAAATTAGCCAGTGATCGAACTATACTATAATTATGCAATAAGTTATTAAATCGATAGTAGCTTGTTAAAATCTTCTGGGAAGAGATGATAACAAATCCTTATACACTTTTTTTTTATACCCACTTTTTAAATCGGAGAGAGCTTTTTATACTATTACTTTTATATCATTAATCAACCCTGTTGTGATAATAGTAGATTTTCTTAAACATATAGAATATAAGGCTAATATCAGAGAAAGAGCTTTATATAATACAAATTCATATCTTACAAAAGAATTTGATGTATATGTTGAGAAATAGTCTTATAAAAAATCAATGATTTTTCACCTAAATGTAAAATTAAGGTATTTCATGGAATGAAAAAAATAATAGGCAAAGGTGTTTTGGAATTCAATTGTTTTATTTTTAGAAATAAGAGTTATAAATCCGATTATTTCCAAAAGGGGGAAAAAAAAGAAGTGCTCTAAACAGAGTGAAGAATCAAGGAATATACTTGTAAAAAAAATGTTGATCTAAATAATTAGCTCGCTTAGTGATGTTATCAATAAGCGTGTTTCTCAGAATCTTTTTCGATTTGGATTATATTTCAATAAATTAAAAAATCGTAAAACCAGCCAAATTATAAAAATAATAGATAAAAAAGCCAGCTATAAAATAAACCAAAAAATATGTCACATACAAAAATAATTTGGATTTGGATTTTTCATTACTCAAAAAATATTACTGAATATTATCATAAAATATTTTCTTTTATATTTGAATACTGTGGGTTTGATGCTACCAATATTAAGCAATTTAATTGATACAGAAAGCCATAATAAAAACCAAAAAACTTGAAAAAATGTCTAGATTTTTATGTCAGTATCATAAACTGTAAAATCTGTAAATTATTTATATGGTACTGTATGTAATATAAGTTATGATCCTTTCTATTTGTTAATTTTTAGAGGTTTAAATAATAAATGATGTAACTGAGACGTTGAGCGGGAAGGGATATGTAGCTTCTGTAATAGGAATAACGTATTTGAGATACGTTTTTCGGCATATTAGCCCTTTACTCCAAAAAAAAAAAATGTTTTAAATGTTAACTAACTTTATTAGGAAACTTCGATATTAAAAAACAACAGTGATCAAAGTCTACAAACTAAAGAATAAGAATAAATGACTTTAGATGGATTAAAGGGGCGGAGAAAATATCATTATGTGTTTAACAATGGTTTATGATGATTTTTTTTTTCAGTTTTTAATTATAATTTCAAAAATAATAAATCTTATAAAATGTTGTTTGAAATCAATGAGAAGGAAAACTAATAAAAATTCTGAGAATTAATAAAAATGGAAAATTTTAGTCTTTTTCTTTTCATAAAAAAAAATTAAAAAATAGCGATATTATCAATAAAAATGCGGAGATCAACGATATTTCAAAGCAAAGCCGAAAAGAAAAAATTTGCCATTATAATAGCAATAAAGGAAAATCCATAAAACATAACAGCAAAGATGAATCTAGGACAAAATATCTTCCATACCATAAGATGACGCTTGAAGTGGTTTGCAAATACCATAGAAAGTAGTGTTATGAATAGTTGAAAGGATAAATATATCAAGGAAAGGGTAATTACATCAAGAGATATTGGATTCGCAAAATATATTTCTTCAGTAGAAGTATCACCTGGTAGATTTTTATGTGAATATATTTTCGTGTTGAGGGAATGGTCTTCTGTGTCAGTTACATCGATTTTAATGGCTTTGGAGTCTGTTTTTTTGTTAGATATGGAGATATTGCAAGTGCTGAGTTCATGTAGAACTTTTTTTTTGCTATAAATGTAAATAATAATCGAAGGCAAAAATATAGAAACCAGAATTGGTGACGAAAACGTGTTAAAAAATATATTTGTTCCAGAGAATAAAAATGACATTGATTTGAGGCCAACGAAACCCACTGACCATTGTATTGATGGGATAGTAAATTGATGACCAGTGGTAAAGTAATGGAAATGTGAGATATTGACAAAAATTGTTGCAAGAATTATGTATCTGTGCATATTTTCTGAATAGCACTCACTTTCTTTAGGAACAATTGAGGTAATGAGACTATCAACTCCTTTTGCTACTAACAAAAGACTAAAAAGCAAAATGGTCAGCATGATGGTTCCCATGGGGGGCGATACTATACAGAGGACTGAATATACAATTGTGACTATAATTAAGTAGAGTTTCAGAAGATCTTTTTGGCTTCTTGATTCAGAACAATAATTATCAGATCCATAAATGGTCGGAACTTCAATGGTTGTTCCATTTTCGTTTTTAAAAGTAGAATCGTTTCTATTTACTGGCTTTTCCAGATTTTTTTTTTTAGCCGAACTAGATACATTTGAATTATTTCGGTATGACCCAAGGATCGGGTGTCCGGGCGGGCGGCTTCCGCTTTTTTGGTTTTTTTTATAAAGAGCAATTGTGAACCAAACACAAGGCACTCCTGTAAAAATTATGATAGCGAATGAAACTCTCGGCAAATATAGTTTAATCATGTTTAGCGTCCATTCATCAATCTGACCAATCCAGACTATTAGCCAGTTAATGAAACCCTCAAAAGAAAGATTAATATTTTGGGCTGCAAAATTTAACCCATCTTTCTCTGATCCCAGTACATTGGATAAATTCCCCTGAATGGAGTCTATAAGCCAGTAAAACGAAGATAGTGTCAACGTTGAGCTTAAACCTAAAGACGTCCAAATATTCGTACTATAAATGTCTTTGTACGAGCCTTTAAAAACAAGAGCCTTTAATAGTAGAGGTGTAATGTAAGAAAGGATCATTCCAAAAATACTCAACGATACTGTGGATACAGTCAGAGAGGGGGATTGACCGAATCCATAGAAAGTGGTGTTGCAAAAAGAGCTGGTCTCCTCTCTACAAACTGAAGAAATTGTAGAAATTTTATTTAGAGAGATAACGTTGGCAATACAAAAGACAGAAACGAAATAATCCCTGACTTCTTTCTTTTGAAAGATGAAGCTTTTTATGTTCCAAAGCCCAAAAAGCAATAGGAGTAAGAAATAAGTCTGTAAGAGATAAAAGACAACACTTTCTTCGTTGATTGTAAAGCTATTGGATGTGAAAATCAAAGAATGTAAGAGAGTGATAATAATCCCTGCAACAGAAAGAAGATTCAAAATCGAAAGCTTATATCTGGAACGAGTAACATCTCCGCCGGATTTTTCGTCATTTACAATCTTACCAGTTTGGTGGTTTAAAGGTTTAACCTTTTTGTAAAGAATAGACAAAGTTAGGAAAGTAAGAGAAGATAATGATGCTGAAATACCAAGCCCAGCTTTGGGATTTTTTTGAAATTTTTCAGAAAGTTCCAAAAATACACTGGAGCCAGAAATAGCTTGAAATATTATTGAAAAAAATTTAATCATTCTTGTGGACAAAAAGTTGAAAGCAACACCAGAGATTAAAGACTTAAAAGCAATATTGCAAATTGGGGATATTCCGATATCGTTGATCAGAAATGCAATATATATCAACTGTATGAAACCTATTGACGTGAAAAGCAATCCAAAATATATCAAAGTGTTATCAAATTGTGCCCAAGATTTCCTAAGATCTGATAAAACGACTCTGGAAAAAACAAGGAAATCGATGGTAGATTTTTCTTCTAAAGATTCCAGATTATATTTATCTTTTTCATCAATAAATTTAGTATCATTAAAACTATTTCTGAAATGTAAAAGATCCAGATACGATAGTTGAGCTTTGTTGTACAAAATGTCCCAATTTGAGAGCATGTCTTTCGAGAACCCGTGATTAGAGGAAAAGGTTTTATAGGTGGATAGATATAGATAAATTTGTGCCGCATTTAGACGCATAGAGTAAAGATATCCCCATTCTAAAACGGGGCCACTGTTCTTTATTAGAAGATTTGGGATTGCATGATTGTGAATGAAAGATTTAAAATCTATAGATTTTGATTTTTTGCTGAAGAAGGTAATGTTAGCTGAGCGAATTACTGTTTCATTTAAGTTGGGTATTTTATAAAAAGAGTCGCAAAAAAGCTCACCATTTACTGAGCCCAAGTTATTGAAAGGAATCGGCAATCCCAACATTAAGGAAATTGTTGGGACAAAATCAACTTGCAGCATATTTCTAATCGGGTTTCCGTTATATAGATGCCCATTGTGGGCAAACCCATCTCTTATATCGTGGTCAGTTTCAATATTATTTTGGATCGATAGATTTTGGAGAAAATCTTTAGTTCTCTCAAGAACTCTATAAACGCGTTTCTGGCCTGATTCCGACTTGAATGGAATGTTTGAATACATGAAAATACCTGCATCTAGCTCCTCATCACTATCGCCGCCGTGGTCACCCTTCATATTCATTCCATGGTCCCCAAAAACAATCAGAAGAGAGCTGTTGTAGTTTTTAGAATTGGGGTGTGAAGATTTCTGCCTTTTTAAATCCAAATCCATGGAATCTATAGTGAGGCTGATTAAAGAATTCATTTGAGATAATTTTCTAGACATCTCCTTATGTACAGGGCCATATCGATGCCCAGCATGATCAACGCCCAACAGATGGCCGATTATGAGGTTGAAATTTTGAGGATCTGGAGGGAACCCAGAATCAGAGTTAATTTGGGAATAATGATTTGAATTTTGAGAAGATCGGTTGCTGAAAATAAGAGAAGACCACTTGTTATAAAATATTTGGTTGTGACCAGGGGTTTCATTATGAGAAAGTTCGGAAAAGTTCGGCAGAAGAAAAAAAGGGAGAAATGAAATGACTCCATCATCAACTGTATCTAGATCCCAAACATCCAAGCTCGGAAACGGTCTTGAAAAAGTCCAGCCATCGGAAGGAGTCGATCCTTTAAGCGCAGAGGGAGGAAAAGTATTCTCTAGTTGTACCGGGAAAAGGCTGGACCAAGTATCATCACCCAGGAAGACTAAATTCCTACTAGTTTGATTAGAGTTGAGATTTCGAGCAGTAAACGAGTTAGAAAATTGATACAGCCAATTATCTTCGGAAATGGAACTTCCTGCAAAATTGCTTCCTGCATCTATAAAGGTAGGTAGCTGACCAGTTGTAAGACCTTTTAAACGTTGGAGAGTGGTTGTCGGAGGATCTGCTCTAAAACGTAAAAGCATTGATTGAAGAGGATTTTTTGAGAGTTTTAAATCTATAATCGGGATTTTGTCCCTAAAATTCAACTGGGGAGAATCTAATATATATTTCCCTATAGAATCTTTAGAAGTATAAGTGAATTTTCCTTTGCTATTGCTGTAATTGAAAGCGGCATAATCAATTCGCAGAGCATCAATAATTAAAATAGTTACTTTTTCATATTTTTGGGTAGGCCAGATCTGCGACACACTAGCGTTTTCTTTTAACTTGTTGTCAGATTCGGAATATTGCTGACTTGAGTTATGATTGTGAAAAAATAGGGTGTCGAGATGATTCCCTAAAGGAAAGGTGTTTGGTGAACTCTTGTTGGGAAGCTCATTGCGTGTTAATAAAAACCCAGAAGAAAATAAATATATACCAACAAAAGGAATCTTAGCTGAGAAGATGAATATGATGAGCCACTGGTATTTCTTGAGCCATTTGAACAACGAAGTATAACTCATTATGGATAAATATCAAGGTATTCGATATCATTTACCTAAATGCAGCATGATGCTTTAAATTTCTATATCACATATTTTCGATTGATTAATTCTTAAATAACCAAATCTTTTACTACACCTTTTCAGGACCAAATTCGAAAAAAGTAACACCAATTACAAAAAAAGTAAAAATGGGCTGAAAAAAAGTCCAATCAAATACAAATGGATTCGAAAAAATTCCAATCAAATACAAAAAAAGTAAAAATGAATTCGAAAAAAGTATATCCAATTTGGGAATACTAAATTATTTTTTGCTGACATTTAATAGTTTCTAAAAGTGTATCCATTTTAAGTATCTTTTCAAAAACATTCGACAAATAATTTTTATTTAAGTTTATTATAATTTAAAGGATATAAGTTTGAATAATGCAGCACACTATGCAAATAAATGGTGTAAAATTTAGGTACAATTAAACTTTCCAAAACTTTTATTATCAATACATTTTAGCTCTGCCATGCTATTTGGATAAATTTAAAAAGAGTTATGCCCATGAAGGCACAAATAGTGCTATCCGACTAGTAAAATGTAAATAAAATCTCTTAAAGAGGTCAAAATAGCAGCCAAATCTTCAACTAAAGGGCTTTAATATGATAAATTATTTTTAGTGAATCTAAATAACAGAGAAAACCAAATTTATTGAGCTTTCAGTGAAATTATAGGATACAATTTTTATGAATAATTTAATACAATTAACTGGTGGATATGTGTTATAACCTCAACTTGTGTGCTATGAATGTACATTACCTTTTTGAAAGTTTATTTTTTTAAGTATTTCTTAAAGGATATTTCTGTAATTTAACAAACTGGTGCATTTTCGATTGAGCTTTTCGCTAACAACTGTAATTCATAAAAAATATATAAACTTAGAAAAACACACGAAAAATAAATCAACTTTATTTATTTCTCGCTTAAAAAACCCAAACTTACCTTTATCCTATGATCCATTCTAGTTTAGCTAGATATTCCCCAGAAAATAGAATTATGGGGTAAAATATAAACCAAGTCTCTAATATCTAATTCATATCAAATAATTGTGTTAAAAATAGGTCTTTTGAAGTTAATTCCCAAAACAAGCATAAACAAAATCAACTCTTCCAAAATTGGACTTTCTTTTTTTGAACACATTTTTACTTTTTTTGTAATTGGTGTTACTTTTTTCTAATTTGGTCCTGAGAAGGTGTAGTCCCGATTTGGTATAATTTATCATTGATTTGCTTTATAAAATAGTCGGGCTGTAAATTAATACACAAGTACTGGTAACCTTCATTTTAGGCGAATTATTTTTACGCGAATTTTGTGATTTCGCGAAATCGAATTTTCTCTTCCATTTTTTTATGCGAATTTTCAGTTTTCTTAGATTTATATATCCAATCAATTTAGGTTATTTGATTTATAAATAGCCTTATATCCAATTAAAATTTATTATGATTTTTTTTTTTAAACTTAAGCTGGCCAATACAAAGTAATTTAAATAGCTATAAAAGTTCAAATTATCTGTAAGTTTGTAGCATATAACAGGAATTACAAAAATAAGTAAAAAGATCCTTAAAAGAAAGAGGAATTCATTAACTATTTCGAAAAGGATAGAAATATTGGATATGCTGGGTGCAGAAAAAAACTTTTGCAAGATAAATATAAAAATAAATATTATCAGTGAAAGCACTTTGAAGTATATAATAAATGCTTCAAAAATTTTAAGAAAAATGGGTAAAAATATATCCGATAATAGTAAGAGTAGAGTATATTATAAAAAAACAGTAATTTTTCTGATGATGGAAAAAAGGCTTAAAATATGGATAAACGCCCAATTAGAAAAAAGGTAATCCGATAAAACTACTAGAATTAAGTCAAATTCATTTGGATTTTTGAAGAGCTGAGCAACGAGAATAAAGAAGAGGAACACCCACCTTTCTCAGCAAGTGGCGGTTTTTTGAAAACTTCAAAATAAGGACGCGTATCTATAACATTTAATTCACCGATGATGCTGCCAGAGGAGATCATGAATCTGCCAAAAAAAATTGCTGATTTACTTAACGGAAAAATAGATGAAAAATTCTATTTACCCTGCCAGGTAAAAGAAATTTTTGAAAATCAAACCAATTAAATTATTTTATTAATAAAAAATAGGTTTTCTACATTGATGAGACATGTTTTTATTGGAAAAAAGTGCCATCAAGAACCTTTATTTCATTAAAAAAAAAGATATTCCATTGAGATCAACCCTTCAATAAACAAATTTATCTTGATGGTAGGATCAAACTCTAAAGGTGATTATAGATTAAATCGCATGTTATATATTATTATGAACCGCCTATATATTTTAAAACCAATTTTAATAAAATCTTCCGGTGATATGGAGATAATCCAAAAATGGTTACATTACCGAATAAATATTTAATGAGTATTTTTTAAACCATCTTTTATTAGAAATTAATTAATACTGTAAAATCATCAATCTTGATATCAAAATAGTTTTACTAATGGACGATAATTAATTAAACCCGAAATAACTAGTTGTCTTAAATGATAATATTGAAGTTTTGTTTATAACACCAAACACAAACTCATTAATTCAGCCTATGTATTAGGTTGTAATTTCAACGCTCAGGAATCAAGAAATCAAGAAATCCTTTGAGTCATCGGTTTCTTCAATAAATTCAGAATCTATATCTGTAGAGGCTTTCAGGAAAAAAATTTAATATAAATGATGCAAAATATATAGTTTCAGAATTCTGGGCGAAAATTCCATATTCGTGCCTAAGCGTTGTTTGGAATAAAATAATGCCCTGAATTTCAAACCTTGGAATCTTTGAAACTACCGCTAGGCTATCAGAGTACAAATTAGAGTGTTTTAGTATTGGCTCGATTTAGGTCTATTCGATATTATGTAAATGATATCAACCCATTTACTGATAAAATTCACGAAAGCTAGTGCAAATGTACCAGCAGTGATGATGAAGCAGATAAATTGAAAATTGAAAATTGAAAAGGAAGAGAGCGAATACCAAAAAAATCACAATACTCGGTTTGAAAAAAGTTCAAATGGTTTAAACTTCATAGAAAGAGAAATAAATTTATTGAAAAACGTAGATCATGATGTTTATATATCTAAAAT
>LSSL01007769.1:0-26765 GCA_001953115.1 Smittium mucronatum | reverse complement strand
TGTGAGTAAATTAAGGTTTTTTTACGGGTTTAGATTATTTTTTTTGGTTTTTTTTTTGTTATCACGGAATTTTATTGAAAGATAACTTCGTTAAAAATTACAATGAAAAAATATGAAAAAAAGAAAAAGACGCATAGAAAAGACCATTATCCTAATACAATAAGCTCCTCTGCCGGATTACCGGCTGCGTACCTACGGGAAAAGGGTTCAATCTACCAACCGAAAGACCCCCCCTGGCATTGCTTCAAGTAGGCTGGATGACTGAGGCTTTAACTGTTATGAGTTAAGCTCTTTGTCAATGAACAACAGTTCATTGAAGCTATTGAGCTCCTAGTCAGAGCCTACTTCTAACAGGATTAATTAAATTAGGCTCCTACCCAAACGTGGGTTTGATCGACATGGCTTTCCTAAAAATAGCTGTTAGACGCTGAGATCCGTCTGACTGTCGAACGCTGGACTTGTACACCTGACTATGTCTCAGCTGTGCTAAAAGATCGGTTCCTCATGTTTCTAGATGGACCTCCTCTGTAATCGCTGTCCTCCGAATCGCTGTTCGCTGTCTCCACTATTCACAACCAAGAATAGTACAACTCCGTGTAAAATTTTGGTCTAGTGTAATTCGAAAAGTACACTAATAAGCCCCTAAACCAGGCAAGGTATTTCACTCTTAAAGATTTTTTTTTGGTAATAGATGTAGCATTAGTTATGTGCCTATTTTTTGTGTGTGTAATTGGGATCTATTATAGCTGTTTTTAATAAGCTTTCTGTAGAGAATTGTTTAAGTCAAAAGCATTTAGGTTGTGAATCGATTGTTTTTTTAGTTATTTCTTTTTTTAGATTATATTTCTAAATATTGACATTTCAGTTAAAATGACTAAGCTTTGCATTAGATTTTATATATGTTCTTTTTATGAAAAATTAATTTAGCTAACATTTAAATAATAAAATATTTTACTTACGTAAAATAAGATTAACAATGAAAATATCTACGTGAATTGCGATAAGCTAAAGTCTTTGATTGACTGCTTAATTAACTATGCTTTAAATTTTTAAATTTTTGAGTTTGGATATTTGAATATACAAGTTTGATTGATATTAAACACATTCCATTTTGAATATAATAATGAATCGATTTCTTGTAAACTCATTGTAGATTTTGAATTTCTTTATCATCATATGTAGGTGTGGATATCTGGAAGGCATTTCTACTATTACTTTGAAATAAAATGCTTATTTTCTTCGAATTCTATTCATTCTATGGTATAACTGAATGGTTCGTTAAAGAGTCAATAAATTTTAAGAATTTCCGTTCTTAATGATCTTAATACGTTTGACACAAAGAAAAAGGTACTCTTTGTTAGGCGAATTAAATCTAATTCGGAACTCTCGGAAAACTAAATCATTAAATAAAATATTTACCGAAAAGTATAAAAAACTAAATAAAGAACTAAAAAAGAGAGGAATTTTTATAATGCATTTTTTTTCCGAGTTATTTATTAAAATTTATTGAGATATTTAAAATATACTTTTCTTGAATTTTTATCACCACTTATAATACAATTATTTGACTATTTTGCGATTTTTAGTGTGATTATAATCTCTATAACAATAATCTTAAACAGTAAAATAAAATTTTTTTCTCAAGATTGTAGTATTCACATCTAAAATTGTGAGCTCGTAAAACAGCCACTGGTGTATAATACTTTCACACATGCAGCCTAGGGTTTAAAACTAAAATTTTCCGGAAAATTGATCTATCGCAAAAATTCCATTCTTTAACAATGGAAGAATTTTATTTTATTTAAGAAAAAACTAATTATATTTTGATATTTTTTCAAAAATAATGTAGCATAATGATTGTACTGGAACGATAAGAAATTTATTTTTATACAGATATATTTCACTAATTGTTTTTTTAACAAATTAGTGAGCATCGGTTAAAAAGTTTGTTTTTATTTTAGTGGTATAAATGATTGATAAACTCGTTTCTTTTTATTTCTTAATCGATTTATTTTTCTAAAAATGGTTAAAATTCCGGTTTATCCTTATTACAGGTATGTTTTGTATCATTTTTTAGATGTCTTTAGAAATAATTTCAACATTGATTTGTCATTTAATAAGTTATATGCGTCATATGTCTAGTAGTATTAGAGTGCTGCAATAGACAAATTAATTTGTATAATTTTTATTTTTTGAGAAAAATATGTTTTTTTTAGATTTGTAGCTAGCCTTTTTATGAAAAATTTTTACAGTTATTTCGGAGTAGCAAGTTCATCATATCAATTTTTCTAAATATTTCTGGAACGAATACTATAAAACATTAATAAATACTCATATTTTTGAATTAATCTTCGCGTGAATTTGTTATTTTATTTGTTTTTCACAATGTTCGGCTAATACTTTCTTATATTAAATACATAAAAACTACGTTTCAAAAATGCGCATTATTGATTTTAATCCTCTTCTTCAATATCCGTCTTTATTTTGTGTATTTATTTTTCTTAATGAACAAAATTTAGTTGGATTTTTTATATTGATTCAAAAATCTGCATTTACAATGTTAGATGTATACATTTTCCATAAGAAAAGTTTTATTGCAAATCTCGATATATGATATAGTGTGATTTTTGGAATGATTTTTTAACAGCAATCAAATCAGAAAGTTATGTTTACCAGTTGAAATAAAACATATAACTTCTAGATTTTATGATTATTTTTATGATTAGGTGATAATTATTATTTTTTTTAGCAATTTTATTTTCGATACTTAATGTCCTAAAATAAAGAATTACGTCCTCATATTAATAACGCGCATTAGATATGTGATAGCTTTATCTAAATTCTTTTTGACTTTATAATTTCACTTTTTTAGAAAATTAATATTCAAAAAATAAAATTAAAAATCTATACAAAAAAATTTAGGGATTATTTTTTCATAAATTATCAATTATTTACAGAATGATATATTTTTATAATTTGAGCTTAAAATGAAACCGAATCGGAAAAATTTCAAAAAATAAAATTAAATATTTTTCGCTTTTTTAATTTTAAAAAATAAATATAATAAAAAAATACGAATTCTCAATTTTATAATTTAACTAACTCTAGTATCGGGGAAACAATAAGTATTGATATTTATTTAAATTGAAACAGAATCAGAAATTTCTAGGAATAAAACATTAATAATTTTCTTCTTTATTATGTATAGCTTCCCTTACAACTTTAGGGGGATACTTTCTTACAGAACTAGCAAATATAAAAATTAAAAGTAATAAGGATTCGATTTGGACCAATTTTCAGCTAAACATGTGTAAATACGTTCAAATTAAAATTTATAGATCAAAAAAACGTGAAAAAAGAGTAAATTTTTGTATTTAAAGTCCAAGCTCTACAAATTTTCACAATTGGGATCTATAAGAAATTTCTGGTTGGGGGGAGGGGGACTAAAATGCATTCGATTAATTTTCATAAAAAAAAAGTCTACATCTTTTGACATTTTATTAAATAAAATATAATTCGATTCAATTCGATTCAATTCAAAGACCTTACATGCATACATATTTCATAACTTAATAGTATATAAATATTTCAAAGTTGAAACAATTAAATTTAGAGTATTTAGGAAAATTTTAGGTGCTAAAATTATTTTTTTATTTGAAATTGATGACTTTAATAATGACGGTTTATTTATTATATACTTATTAAGAAGGATAACGGTTATTAAAATCATCTTTATTATTTTTGACACTATTTATGTTGGTTTAAAAATAGAATTTTTAATTTCTTAATTATTATATTTTAATTATGAAGTTTAGCTAAAAAATCTAATACCCAGAATAAAAACACAAAATCTTATGCAAAGAAAATCTATTTTATGAATCTTTTCTAAACCACTAATTTAACTTTCTAAAACCACCCATATTTTCATCATAGTATATTACAAGGATAAAAATGAAATCAGCCATACCTTTTATTTTGACTATTTAATTATTAATATCGGTCGTTTTTATAACAACATCGGTTACTCTTGTATTCTGCGTTCACACTAAAAAAAATCTAGCTAAATTTTAAAAATACTGTTCAAAAATTAAATAATTTTACATTAATTTCAAAAAAAAAGCATGAAATTGATTGCGAGAATATCACATTTACTGGCTGCAAAATCCTCAAAAAAGCAACTAGCGTAAAAATAATTATTATCAATAAGATATAAAATCTTCCATTTTATGAATTTTTAAAAAAATTTGGTATTTGGAGTATCTTGAACCCGAATTATAAGTATATCTACTCTTCGTATCTCTAATTATATTGATAAATCTAAACTTAGATAACCATGCAATTAAACATATATATCAATATAAAATTTCATTTTATTCCAAAATAATCTTTTTCTAATAAATCTTTTATAAATTGCAAATTTTTGTTTTAACTTTTATCAACAACTTTTTCTCTATAATGTGACCTCATTAATTTTTTGTTCGTTATTTTTAAACCATTATTAGAATAGATTTCAACACAACCCCCAAATTAATGATTTAATTAATTGAATAACCATTATAAGAATCAGAGTACTAATTATTCGGGATAATGTGCGACCCATCTTTCGGATTTAGAGGAAAATCGAAATTTTATTTAACTGCATATTTGACATTATAACATTACAAGAATGTGCAAATGATAATAAATGAGGTTTATTTTTTATGAATCTTTTCACTCAATAAGCTAAAAATCACCTATGAGAAATATTTTAAACTATGAATTATTTGCATATATTCCTTCAAAATCTACTAGTTTCTTAATAAATTATAAATATTTGATTTTTATTATTAAGTAATGAAGCTCATTTATTTTGTGAAAAATCAAAAAAATGTTATTGTGGGAATAATACGTAATTCTCTGTTTATAAAAACGCATTAAGAAGATTATGATTTTTTTTAAAGCCATTTTTTATTTTTTATTTCTTTTCTATTAAATATTCGACATTAAGAATATTTGGTAAGGATCTGATTGCTATCATTTTATATTTATAATTAATAGATATTCTCTTATCAATATAAATTAGAAATCTTTCTAAATTTGTTTTTTAATATTTGGAAATCATCAGTAACATCTAAACAATGATTTTAATGCCCCGATTTTTTTCCTGAAATAATTTTCCAGGATTTTCTGGCTTTTGTGTTCCCCATAATGATCAAGAGCTTATCGGTATCACTATCTCTTACACTTTCGATACTTATTTTTCAGTGATTTAAACACAATAATTTTTAATTTTATAATTTTTTGGGTTTTACGTTAAAAATTACCGCGCCTATCTAAAGAATATATTTTTGAACTACCCTTTGAGGCAAGAAATAGTAACCATAATATAAGAATCGTGGTTTATATATTTAGATTTTTTTACATTAAATTATTTCCGAAAAATTGATCACCGTATTCTTTTTTTCTACTAAAGGTTCACCAAGGGGATGAAAAATTCTGTAAAAATTATATACCTTAAATTTATACGGGAGATTCTTTTCGAGACTGGACTTTACTTTACTATATAAAACAATGGCTATAACAAAATTATTTTATTTCCAAAACAATGTAAATGGATAAATACTTTCTCAAATAAATTTTCAAAATTTTTCTAATAGATAATTTCTTTTTGGAATTTTATATTCCAGCCGAACCAATAACTTTGTACTTGTTTTTAACTTTGTATTTTCAAATTAATATACTAGTTAAATTTTAGTAGTGAAGTATCTGTTCTCAAAGATAATCCCCCATATATTACATCCAGATAAAATTTCTAGATAAGCGATTTAGATGTTGGGGGAATGAAAACAAGATTTACCTAATCAATAATAACTTTTGATTCTTTTTGATGGGCATATCAATTATCTGATATGAGAAATATTTCAAAAATGTGATTATTTCTAGTTCTTTTGAACTAATATTCAGTGGATATCGAGCCGCTAGAGCGACAGATGGGATTGGAATGAAATTTATTGATTTTTATTTATTTTTATTTTTTTGTTTTTTCTAGCATTTTAATATTGAAAATAAACTCTCTTTTAAAAAAAAATCGTATGTTTATTTTGATTTAACATTCCATTAATTTGAATTTTAACTCTACCTGAAACCACTAAAATAAATTTCTTGTACAAATAATATTTTTTAGAGCTACTAAAAACTACTGGTGGATTATTTTTTATTTTAATATTTGATTATTATGTATTTTCGTGGTCATAAATAATTATAGAGTCCATCTTACAATTCTTTTTTGAATTTTCATCCAATATAGTTGATATTTTATCTTTTGAAGCTTTAAAAAGTGGAATGTATTTTTTATTTATGTTTTCTATTAAAAAACAGCCTTTGAAAAAAATTATATGATTTTTTTAGCAAAAAACCTGATCTATCAATCATTTTTTTATTTAACAATATTTCTAATTTTATGGAAATTTTTCTCACTTTTTTAAAAAATAATGCTGATCCAATCACTAATTACAAAAATTGATAAAACTTTGATAAAATACATATAATTTTATTATATTTCATATGAAACAATAAAAAATATCATTAAACCAGAACCATCGTATTAATAGTTTATACATAAATACCCAAAATTCAACTCGAAAAATATTATAGAGCTCAAAGTAAAGTCGATTATTTTATTTCAGTTTTTTTAGAATTTTAGAGTGATTTTTTTAAAAAAAAGTACTTTATTTGATGTTTTTGTTTTTGTAAAAAACTCAGAATTGATTTTCAGGTCTATATTTATAGAGATAAATCAATAAACAAGATTTTTAATAAAAAATATTGACTGTCGTCTATTTTATTTTTCTAAATCTTATAATTTCATTGTTTTTATTAAATTAAATTGGTATTTGGTTATTTTTCCCCATATTCTATTACAAATTTAAAAATAAGCTTATCATCGTTAAATTTTGAAATACATGAAAATTCTTAAAAACAGATAATAAAAATGGATTCAGAATAATAATTCTAAATTCACTAACAATTTTTTTGCAAAAGCATAAAACTTTCATAAAAAACTGTAAATTAATGCCCTGTAGATCCGAAAATAAAAAGATTTTATGATGGCAGCGTAGCATCGTGGCAGTTCGGCAGTGTGATAAGTTACATATCCGAGAATAAACAACAGAACTGCAGCTCAGATAAAAAAAATGGATTTAAAAAATATATATTGTAACTCAAACAATGGGATACAGCTTAAACATGATCAATAAGATAAAAAATAAGTCTATGGAAGAAGTTAATTTATCAAAAATATATTCAAAATAAACAAATACAAAATATTAAACCCCTATAATAAATTATTTTAGAAATATTTGAAAAAAAAAAAAATTTTAAATCGAAATTACATTCGAAAGAAAAACTCTTGTCCTGTGTGACTGATTGTTGAATCAGTGAGGTAAAATAAGAGCTATTATAACTTAACAAAATCACAAATGAATACTATCTTTATTAACTATTCTATACATCAAATTTACTTTTAAACTGATAGCTGTTACTTATCTGAAATTTATCAAGTGTTAGAGACGCCAATAAATACCTGACCCATGTTGTTATAAAGAATTTTAATCCGGATACAGTAGATTTATATTACAGGAATTGATACACTTTAATAATTGAGCTGGAAGATTAAGATTTAAATAAAGCATATCCCACATAGTGTATGACTGTTCCCCTAGAATATAAAGAATAGTTGGAGATATTCATTAAAATATAAAAAGAATAAAAAATTGGTATCATGTTAAAAAATACTTTAAAACCCTTTTTCCTGTTTACTTAGGGAGCTTTAAATGAAAAAATGTTGAATGAAATCGATGAAAACCAGCTATTTCCTTAATATATATATATCCATTCTTAATATAATGAAAACATACCAAATCTATGGGAAAATTGGTAAAATAATTGCACAATATATACTTCGTCGATAATGATTTTTGAGTTTATGGGTATATTTTCTTCGACTTTTTGACTGATACCAGTCTTGAACGTTTTAATATAATAAAAGACAGATAATCACGACTGAATAAAAATTTAATGTTTGATTTTTTAGATATTTCAATTGAAATAATAAAATTTTCTTAATTTTTTTATGAAACTTACTTCGGTAATACGAATGAAATCTAAATAAGCTCAGAAAAGACATCCGAATATATTTCATAGTTTATTTAAGAGATATCCGACCTTGAACCAATGTTCTTGAGGTATGGAGCTGATGGAGCGGCAGAGGGGAGTTGGGTGAAATTTATTTTAATTTTTTTAGATTATTTTTTAGAAATTTTTATTGAATTTAAAAAAAATTACTGTAAGAAAAAAAATCGACAGAATATTGCATAATGTTCATCTTTTTAGTGATCCGATTATTTATCAAGAAAAATTTTATGATTTAAGAATTTTTTCACAAACAACGAATTTTCATCCTATGACCAAATAAAGGGTGTTTTTAAAAATGCAACTTATTTTATAAAATTCACAGCATGAAAACATACAAAGATATATTTTTTTATGCTACCAGATTTTAAAGAGGAAAAAGTTTATAATGTATACTTTATTTATTATCTAATTCATTGTAAAAAATAGCATTTATATATATTAATAGCATGAATGAAAAGAATATACATATCAACAAAACTTAAATAAAATACATTCCCTAGAGATTTTCGGGCCTAAAAAAAATTTCAAAAATAACATTCCCCCCTATTCAAATATGCAAACTAACGTTTAAATAATTAATCCATGTTTTTTATTTTATAAAATCGGTTTCTTAAAAACCGATATCCCGGGCTCAAAGGCTAAAGATATCATTTTTAACAGTATTTTGTAAGTATAATGATATTATTTTTTAAAAAATCATAAAATCTATAGCTATTTTATGCACAAATATTAAAATAAACTCTTATTTTCAAAATATTGGTTTATATAAATTATTTTAAAACGATTTTATTTTAGTCTCAATGGCCAGATCCCCGTCTATCTTTGTTGTGTCTAATATATGACAACAAATATCAATCAAAATCTAATATTAACTCATATATTAATTCGTTTTTTAAAAAAAATAAAGCATAACAGCAGACTTAAACAATCATCTAACTAAAATGATAATTTTAAGGAAAACCCATGTATTTAAATATTAACTTAAAAAAAATCTTAATTTTGAAATAAACTGGTGTGAAAAGGGTTCATAAATTTTATATATGCATTTAATGGAGGTTTTTACTTGTTATTTATTCATTTTGTCCTTTCAGAGGGTTAACGAACATATTTTTTACTGTTAAAAGGGATCATATATTATTTGGACGGGTTTATAAGGTTTATAAGTATATTTTTTTACCTGGAACTATTTAAATAGAGAACTGAATGCTAGATTCAAATTTGATTATGTGGTATTTATACAATAAAAGGGTATCAAAAATGATTTTTATCTGGCTTGAATACTGCAAATATTTAATGGAAAATCTTTATGAAGTCATGAAATAAAATATTCTAATTTAATAACCCATCATTCAAAGGCAGCTCCAACACATTTAACTTCTTTTTTATCTTCTAAAAAAATTATGAGTTTAGCTATTAGTTAATCTTTACAGCTTTATTTTCAAATAAAATCGGTTTATATCTGCTTAAAATAAACATTCTATTCCTTTTAATTCAGCTGAATTAATTAAATTTTTACTGGAAGACAATCGCTTTAATGTTTATAATTTAATAAAAATAAGATAATTAGTGAAATCTTATAGAATATTCGCATAATGGTGAAGATAAGAGAATAATATACTGTATAATGAATTAAAGGTCATAAAAGGTTTAGAAAGCCAGATTTCTGCTAAAAAAAGCTTTTAAAAAAAAAGTATATAAGTGGAATATAACTTACTTGAAAATTATGGTCCTGACTAAATTCAATTATCAGAAGATTTAATAATTTGGAAATAGAGCGTCTAAGAATAGGGAAAATATTTTATCGTTGAAACTGTTGAGTTAATAAATAGTCGGAATAAACCAAAGACTTCACGGGAAACTATTGTATTTCTTAAAAATCAGAGTTTATTATGATAATAGAATGTTAATTTTTTCTAAATTAAGACAATATTATCAATTGGAGAGATATTACTAATACACTTAGGAATATTTCAAATAATAAGTCTTCTTTGATTGACAGAACTATTAGTAAAATTTTGAAACTCATTTTGAATTAAAGGGTCCCCATATTGAATCCGTTTATATTAATATAAAAATAATTTAATATATATGACACTGGAGAGATTTTACAATAGATTACAACTATTTGTGTGGATCATATACCGAAAAAAGGTGACTTAAAATAAATCAATAGTTGCAGAGACATTTCACTGATTTCTAAACAGATAAAAGTGATATGAAAAATAATATACTTAAAGTTAGCCAAGTTAAATAAAAAACTCAAAAATATTAATAAGGAAAATTCCATTTTTAGAAATTTTGAAGAGTTTTTAGCACAAGTAAAAACTTTGTACTAAATGTTTTGTCGAATAAAAGTGAAGAATTTAGAGACTGTGATATGCTATATTGACTATTGTAAAGCATATAATAGGGTCTAACTCCGACAATTAATCCAAAAATTACGTTATATTAAAATCGGTGGAAAAATACTTATTATTATTGGCAGGTATTAATATAGGCCAAAATTAGAAATCAGAGTCTGGAATAATAGTTCTAAGTTATCGGATTACTTACGTGGGTTGCGTCAAGGATACCTAATATTGCCGATTCTATTCTATTTTTATATGGAATACATTTTTCTGGATCCCCCGGGGTTATTGGTTCTTTGTTATCAGCGAATTTTTCTGGGCTGCTATTTTCTGAAGTAGTAGTAATTTTGGATTCAAAATAAAAATTTTAAATTTCTTTGAACACAGTAAATATATCCTCAGATACTTCGGAAATGTCTATTATTGCAGTCAAATGCGAATTATGGCAGTTAATTGCTATTCTGGTACTTAAATGTCTTTTAAAAAAATAAATTGCGTAGCTAATCATTACAACTATATAGTCTATAAAAATAACAGAAAAGTGAATGTCACATATAATAGAAACAATAAAAAGGATAAAGTTCAAAAAGCCTTTTTCGATGCTTATGAATTTTTAAACAGAAACATTGGCTACTGGGACTAATAATAAAATTTATTGACACAGCTCTCAGGCTAATTTTTTTTTATGATGAAAAGAAATTTGGAAGTATCGAGACCAGATATATACCAATCCAATCAATTATCGATAGAGAAATGAAATCAGTTTATAAAATTGGCAAAAATTCAGCCTTAAAACATCTTTTAGAGAAATCAGGAATCAATTAAGTTTTTATAAGAACTGTTGCTGTATGTTTACGAGCATATTATCAATTTCAAACATCAAGAACATTGATGTCTGAGTTGATTATGTATCCAATAATTTAAAAAATGTCTACTTGGGCTAAAAGATGCTCACACATGATCAAAATATACTGCTTTATTGATGAAAAAATAAAATTTAAATTTCATTTTTCACAAGAAAAGCGAAAAAAAATCGCTGTAAAACCAATAAATTAGCGATGCAGAAGAAATTTCAAAACAAAGGAAATTGAATAGTCTTACATTCTATGTATCTAGAAGTAAAGAAAGGTCTTTGAAAAGTCATCAAATGACAATCAAAATTTTTTGATAATCACGGAGACTGGACAAAATTAAAATATTGATCAAAAAATTCTGCTTCTGTTGCGGTATAAAACTCCTGAAAATACCGAAAATATCTTAATGGAATTTCTAAAATGAAAATAAGTTAGAAAAAATATAATTGGAAGATTTATAGCTGAATCTATCTGTGTTAATTGATAAGTGAGACCAATTTGATTGAATGAAGTTTGATTCAAAATATTTGGAAATCACCTTGAGATTGTGTGGGTGAGAACCTAAAAAAAAATTAAATCAGATTCGATTTTTTACAGATGGACAAAATATTGAGTTGGAAAAAGAGAAATTTTATGGGCGATATGCATTGCAATTATGAGTATACCCAAATTTATAATTGGATCACCATCACCCTTGAACCAAATCCCAGAGATAGGTAGCCACACGAGCAACAAATAGGGGCAGGAAATATTATTATTAATATTATTTTCTAATTATTTTTTATATTAATATTTTTATCTAATATTAAATATTCTAAATAATTTCTCCACTAAAATTAAATTAGAATAATTTATTTTTTTTATTCAAATGAAAATTTTAATCGCTTGAAAAATCATTTAAATTAGGAAAGGTATTCTGTGTTTATATTTCAACAAAACTTATTTTAGAAAAAACTATTTTCAAGAATTAAAAAGACTTAGTCCTATCATTTTATTAATTTTTAAGAAATCGCTTCTTTCTTAACAAGAATTTTTTTCAATAAAATAAATTTTTAACAATTATTGATAAAAATAAAATTCGTAAGTCATTAAATAAATATTCAATTTTTATTTAATTATAATTACTACAATTTTTTTACCAATAATATTCTGTAGATTTTTATCGTATAACTTAAAAAACACTGTTATGGCTTAAACCATATCTTATTTTCTAATATACTGCACCGAATTTTTTAATGTAGCATTTATTAGAATATAAATATACATAAAAATTTTAATTTACACCTTTCTACCAATTTAGTACTTTTTACCATAAATGCTGAATTCCAAATTATAAAGAATAAATTTTTTACAATATTTTCTTGAATCACTTAATAGATATCCCAATAATTAATACAATTTTTTTTTTGTCTATTCTACTATTAATTTAATTAATATAAATAGTAAAAATATAAAAATTATGCGTACTAAGACGTTTGTGTGAGAGTTATTCTTTAATACCGGAACTTTCTCATAAAAATTTTACTTTATATTTAATTTTTAAAGTTAATATTTTAAATTCGCATTTTTATTGGTAAATATGTAACTTTAATTAAAAGTTAAATCCTCTATCGAAAAGATTCAATGATTTTATTTGAATATTATATGTAAGATTATTTTCAAAAAGAAGCTTTTTTTTACTACTTAAACTATTTTTTGATAGCTATTTTTATCACCTTCAAACCAAAAAAATAAAAATACATACTAGCTGTTATAATTTTCTTACTTCCTTCCAATAAGAAATTCTGTATTGAATTTTGATTTTGAGTTATATAATAACTTTATTCTTTATCGTAGCACATTATTTTCAAACTATGACTGTAGGAAATTTTTAATAGAAACTTTTTTACCCTCAGGGAGGATATTCAATATTTATCTATTATTATTTGCTATCAATTTTGCAATAAAATTGTAAAAAAAATTTACACAAGAAAAAAAATTCCATTATTTAAAACATTCATTCATTTAATTGTATGTTTTTAGAATTTATAAAAATTTAAAGGAAATAAAAAAATTAGAGCGAAAATCTTCTTATTTAAGAAAAAACTTCTCTGTTTAAAAATTAAAATGGATATAAAACTATAAAAGACATGTTTAGAATTTATTTGGGTAAATGGAGAATTTAGTTATATTATAAAAATTTCACGTGTTTATAATTTATCTTATGAAACCAATAGCAATAGTATGTAATTATTTAAATCACAGCCTATTGGTCGCTTCATATATAGATATTATCAAAAAGTAAAAAAAATAACATAGTTATTAAGACAGACCTGAATTATAAAACTTATATAAATAATGTAACCAATTAATGGTGCTCAATAAATATTAATTCCCAATTGAGGATCAATACTGATTTTATGTTGTATTTGGATATTATTTCAATACTCATTTATACTATTTATTAATTGATTTTATATCTATGTGATTTTGATATAATTATTTAAATATCATCACAGAATAAAATTAACAAAATAATATATTAATGGGGTTTTCAAATTTTTATTAATAATTTCGCAAATTGATATTCAAATATAAGTATATATATTTTAAAATTAAAAATCTTCACGCAAAATTATAAGTTTTTTTTTACATCTAGCTATAAAAGTTATAATGTTCATTAATAATGAAAATTTTAATAAAGCTTTAATGTTTATTTACTGAAAAAAACTTTAAAAAGTCCATACTAAATGAAAACATCTGATTAAGGTATTGATCACTTTCTATGATTCGGCAGATTTTTAATTAATTTTTATTTGTTTAGCCTATATATATCGCACACCAGGCTCCCTACATTCATCCTCACTGACACTAAATAAAAATTATGTTTTAAATATTGACGCCTTTATTACGTTATTATATTAATTAAATGCGATTTTTTTTAGAAAAATCGTTAAATACGTCGATTCAATGAATAGGCTCCTATTGAATTCATTTTAAAATTCCATCCAAAAAAATATTTTCTGATTACATGGTTTTCCTAAAATGGTAATAGGGAATTATTATATAACAATTATAATTGATTTAATTCGTTCAATTAAGATATTTTTCATATCCACATAGGGTCAAAATTTCCAAAAAAAAAAAAAAAAAAAAGATCAAAAAAACATAACGTTCACATCTAAATAATTTTCAAACATCTTATAGCATATGCATATTAAGTTCAATTTAATTCAATTTGTTTATATTTTCTTTAAAGATATATATTCTTATTAATAAGTTAAAATTTTAAAATTTGGCTGAAGATATTTATAATTGATTTTTAATAAAAGATTTATTGGTTTAGAAAATTTAACTTTTTTTTTTGTAACACGGAATTTTATTGTAAGATAACGTCATTAAAAACTATACTAAAAAAATTTGAAAAAAAGAAAAAGACGTATAGAAAAGACTATTATCCTAACTAAAATAAGTTCTTCTGTCGGACTATCGGCTGCGTACCTACGGGAAAAGAGTTCAATATACCAACCGAAAGACCCCCCCTGGCATTTCTTCAAGTAGGCTGGATGACTGAGGTTACGTGCAGTCATGAATTAAGCTCTTTGTCAATAACAACAGTCCATTGAAGCTATTGAGCTCCTATTCAGAGCCTACTTCTAACAGGATTAATAAAATTAGGTAGAAAATTTAACTTGTTCCAATAAAAGTGATGTAAAAATATTTTGAACTATAAAGCATTACTTAAATTATCTGATTTTTATTTATTATTCTATATAAGGCGCTCATTTTATCCATAATAAACCTATTTTAACTTTTAATTTTTTTATCAAAAACTTTTTAGTTTTATTAGAGAAATTCAGCCAATTATTTCCCATATTAACTATGGATGCGTTTCAATATATATATTAATCAATTTTATTTATTATACTATTTGAATTTTTCATTTATCAATAGAAAATTTATGGTTTTTATAAATCTTTTTCGTGTATTAATCGAGGATTCACATTCATGAAATCGATTATTAAACGTCTATGTTTATACCACATCATAACATCTAATAAAAAATAATTTAAGTCTCTTAATAGAATAAGTAAATATTGACTAAATTTTCATCTTTGTCGAAATTGCTTAAAATGACCTAGGTTAATAAGATTTGGTATGTTTTGCTTAAAATAATCGAATATTACGTGATTTGACAAAATTTATTAGCTAACCTAACTGCTATCTAAATATTAAATTATTTAGATCTAATTATCTATAAAAAAATCAATATATTTAAATAAGTAAATTCATTATAATATCAAAAATGCCCTAGATTCCCAGAATAGCTAATTTTCACTGTTTTTAAATATTTTTCATAAATAAATTTTAGATTATCAATCATTTTTAAGTAAACTTTGCGGCTGGAATATTTCAAAATATTTTTTTCGAGAGTTTAAAACAAAAACATCAGATTTATATATAAAAAAAGCTATTTTTTTAATGAGTATATAACTTTTACTCTGTGAAAATATTTCTACAATAAATAAATTTATATAAGCTCTTATAATCTAAAAGAAATTTTAATTTTAAAATATTTGGTGTAGGGCACATACTTTTTTAAACCAACCCCAATTATGTTTGAATTTTAGTTATACTGATAAAATTTATATGCCTGATCCCATTTTATCCAAGATTTTCTATTAAAAAAACTCATGATTTTGAAAATTTGTACAAAAATTCATTTATTATTTAAGCTAAATATTATATTCCTTTTGGGGTTATTTTTATTTTCGGATATTTGAAAAATTAAAATATTGCGTTTTTTTTTAATGGGATAATAAATTTTATACTGATGAGGGATCGAAATTTTTAAAAAAAAGTTATTGATTTATATTCGTAAATATTAGTGATTTTTTGGATTTTAAATTTTATAACTTTCAAAAAAAATCAAGTAATATAAATAAATTATAAATAAATTATAAATATAATTTATACATACAGCTTTGTTAATAATACCATTCATCTTTAAAATACACATCTATTTAGGAATTATGGTTTTAATAGGTTAAAAACTTCCATATGAAATCTAGTTTTTTTTCCTAAATAATAAGAGATATATCTCAAAAATTTTATACCTTATAATTGAAATTAATTAATTGTTAATCTGAATAAGTTTGATATAATTTTTTAAAAAAAATTGGATTTTAGATATTGATGTATTTTTTTTTTGTATCATGGAAAATTATTGTAAAATAACGCCAATAAAAACTATACTAAAAAAATATGAAAAAAAGAAAAATTCGTATAGAAAAGACTATTATCCTAACCACAATAAGCTCCCCTACTAGACTAAATTCTGCGTAACTACGGGAAAAGGATGCAATATATCAATCAAAAGACCCCCCCTGGCATTGCTTCAAGTATGCTGGATGACTGAGGCTACATGCAGTCAATAATTAAGCTCTTTTCCAATGAAAAATATTTTATTAGAGCTACTGAGCTCCTACTCAGAGCCTAATTCTAGCAGTATTAATAAAAATTAGGCTCCTACCCAAAATTAGGTTTGATCGACATGGCATTCCTACAAATAGCTGTTAGATGCTGAGATTCGTCTGACTGTCGAAAAATGGAATTTTCCACTAGACTATGTCTTAGCTGTGCTAAACGATAGGTTCCTCCTGTTTATATATGGACCTCCTCTGGAATCGCTGTCCTCCGAATCGCTGTTCGCTGTCTCCACTATTCCCGACCAAGAATAGCACAACGTTGTGTGAAATTTTGGTCTAGTGCAATTCGAAAAGTACACTATTTTCCCCATAAACCATGGCAATATATTTCACTCTTAGGGTGTCTTAAATTATAATGTTTGTTTTCTAAGTTAATATTTGCAATGAGATACAAATATTGGTGAAAATAATAAAATAATGTTACTTATCGGAATTTCAAGGAATTATGCATAATATATTGGTGAAAAATAAGTTAATTACTTCTTTAAGAAAAATTTATCGTTTTGAAAAATAATCATCATTTTTAGAATAGAAATGGTTAAGTTGCTTAAATTATAATTGAGCTAATAGAAAAATTTCAAAGACATATTATTTAATTATTACCTGTCAATGAATTTTATCTAAAAAAATTGGAAAAAATTTAATTAGCTGAACCCATTTTAAATTTAAATTTTTCAGTAAAAATTTAAATAGAAAAAAATAGAAAAATTTTTAAGGTGGGTTATTATGAGGTTCCATCTAGGATAAAACCGTTTTAATAAAGAATATAACAAATATTTCAATAAATAAAAAACTATTATTATGTGTATATTATTGCTTTTAACGATTTTTGAAAGATAAGGGCAGTAATTTTGATTTTTGATTGTATCTTTTTATAAAATTGCAACCCATAATATTATTTTTTTATGAAATGCTTTTATTTTTCAGAATCGAGATAAAATTTTATTTAAAAACTTTATCATTATCACAGAAATTTTAGTATCTAAAAACGATTTTAAATACAGTTCTCAAATTTAAATTAAAAAAATGGAATTTTATTCTCAAAATATTTTTATATAGCTTTTTAAAATAATATTTAACAAATAAATATATTATTATTTATGAAAAAACGACAATTTTTCAGAAGCATTTTATTGAAAATATAATTGGAAATATTTTTGAAGGAGATTGCAAAATTGGACCATTAAAAAATTATAATATGAATAATTAAATCTATCTTCGTCTTTTTTAAAATAAAAAAGAAAAAAAAATTATTTAAATTCAAAAATAAAAAGAATGTAAATTTTTTTTGAAAATAATTCAATATTTAAATAGAATATATATAATTGAATATCAATACTGATCAAAAGAATTTATTATTAATCTTACGGCAAAAAAATCTTGTTAAAAAAATACAATTACTAATAAAAAAATTTGGAAATCATTTGCAACAATTAAAATATCTAAAAAGTGAATTACTGATCCTATAGAAAAACATTTAAAGGGTTTGGAATTTAGCGATTTATGTTGCTCTAGTTTAAAAATTTGTTATAATATAAAAAAAATCCTCTATAAATGTATATTGATTGGAGAGATAAGAAATACAATTTTTTAATGCCTGAGATACTCGCAAAATATTATTCCTTTTTAAAAATCATGGTTTTTTATGAATTATCGATATATAAAATTTCAATTTAAATTAAGCTATGAGGTTATATAGATATAATTTTTTTGAATTGGAATTGGAATTGGAATTGAAATTGAAATTTTTTATGGAAATTCTAACTAAATTTTATTTTCTATATGTTTTTCTGATAAAGAAATACTTATGAGAAAATTGAAAATAATTATTTGAAATTTATGAAAAAGTTTCATAAAATATTACTAAGACGTATATTACTTTTAAAATAAATTGAGCGATAAAAATAATACTACAATATAAATATTTATATATATGTATATTAAAGACAGAATAGTAAAATATAAATGAAAATTTTCAATCAAAGATGAAGGTTTTTTTTTTAAAAAAAGATTATGATTAAACCTGCATGAAAATAATATTATAAAATTGAGCAATTCTTGAATTAGATTATATGTAAAGAATCAGAACCTGATAGGTTTTGTCGTTATCATGACTCTATTTGGATGGACTCAGTTGAAAAAAAAATTGATTTTAAAAAACCAACTTCCAACATGATTTTTTTTCTTGAATTTATTGCTAAAAACTATACAGAACAATTATATCAATTTAAACTACACTCCAATTTGAAAAAAAATAAATCTGCATAGCATCACATCTAAATTTAAAATAAAAATCGATAGCATATTTACTTTTAATGCGCAGGAAAGAGGGAATGCAAAATTTTTGGACTGTTTAAAGAAGAAAATAGCCATATTAAATCAAATATATGCAGTAAAATGAATAACTATAAACTAAAAATAAAAAATAAAACTAATGGTTTAAAAATATATAAATAAATACAAGATAAAATTGTAGTTCTGAGCAAATACTTCAAGTATGGAATTCAATTTGCTCAAATAATTTATTTTATGCAAAAAATAAAATTCAAAATGAAAAAAAAGTCATTTTTCTTTTTTATACCATATATTATTTTGACCAGTTTAAAAAAACGCAATAAAAAAATATTATTTGAGGGGAAAAAATACATGTAAATAATCAGAATTTAAAAATGCTCCTATTAATTTGGAATACATCTTTCAGAATGAGATTAACCAAAAGGCAACGAACAGGAATATGTGTTTTATATTTAATTAAATAATAAAATTTTCAGTAATATTTAGAGTTTTTTTCATTGCGTATTATTCAGCAATATATTTGGCAAAAAAAAAATCATGAAAGTATTAAAAAAAAAACTGGAAATAAAAAAAGTTGGTAGTATAATTTTAACGGGCCAATCAAACAGTTTAAGACTTAGTGTATATAAATTATCAATATTACATCTATATATATCCTGCTATTATTTTATTTCAAAGGTATGCTCCGTCGACTCTGACACAATAGATATAACTAGCGATATCGATTCGATATCTTTTAAATATAATCAGAAATTTTTTAATATTTTTTTTCAAGTGTTACCTGCCATTGAATGCTCAATATAGAACAATTTGAAATAATTTGATAGTTTAAAAAGATTAATTTATGTTTCTGATCAAGAAAAGCTGAAGACCTATCATATTAAATGGAAGATTCAATTAAAAATAGAATAAAGGGGTATATCAATGGAAGGGCCTGGACTTAAGAATGTTTTATTTTTTTCATAAATACATACCCTAGTATTGATTGATATTTAAAATAAATATTAACTTAAGATGCTAAATATTTTTACCAATCGAATCATATTGGATAGTATAAAATAAAGAAGACCAATTTTTAAAACCTTTTAGCTCCAAATAAAACTAAAACTTTATTCACCCCTCTCGCGGTTATGATTAAATTAATGTTTTTTTTAAAGGCTACATAATAGGAAATATTGATTTAGAATCCGGGATGAGGGTAATGGCGCTTTAGAAGGGTGTGTGACTAATATTATAATGATGTGACTTTCCTTATGTTTTATAAGGTAATCATGAGAAAATCCTTTTTATTTTTTTAAATTAAAATTATAATGACAGAAAAATTCAAAATTTTATACTTTTAAATTCATTTATGATGTAAACTTTTAACGGAGTTAAAAGTAAATGGTGAACTTGAAATCTCATTAAAATCACATTTAGCTAATATTTCATTTTCTTGTTGGGTTTGATTTTCATCAAAAAAAATTTTTTTGATATATTATGTGCAGTTTTGTTCAACTATAGCCGTATCAATCAAATAAAAATAGTAATTCTCATTGGGGAGAATGTGATGATTTGGAGTGAATTTTGGTTTATTCCCAAAGGATCGAAGGTTTTCTGGTAGCATTGAGATCAGCTATTTTTATTTTTGTACCTTGGGAAATTTGTTTTAAAAAACAGTGAAATGATATAATTAGCAGTTGGGTTATACTTGGGATGAATTTCATCGCAAATTAGATAAGAGCTATCACCACAGATTTATGCTTTATAAGGATTATATCACGGAAATTTGGAATTTAGAAGGTATTAAACCGCTTACAATGTGAAGATGTATATTATTTCCCAATTGTGGGTTTCATGGGGTTTGGGATTTTTTGAGATGTATTTCTCTAGTTGGAAAAAAACTCCAAGATTTAAAGTTTCCACAGATCATAATTCGAAGATAATTAAAAACAATCCAATAAACGAAGACAAAAATTTAAACGGGTGAAAATTAATGGAAAATGTTGATATTATTTTTGCGCCTAGACCTTGGAGGGATTTTTTTGTGTAGAAATGAATATTGAGCGAGTTAAAAAATAAAACACAACCGAAGCATGAGAATCCAAGATTGGAACTTGTTTTGCGATAATTATTTGTAAATACTATATAATACTAATCAATGGTATCTTCAATTCCAGTATTAGAAATGCCTAATCGGAGCCCCAAAATAAGCTTGTGAAATGCACCTTCAAAGAATGCTCTGAATTCATTTGAGGGAATAGCCCGCAAAGACGAATATCACATTCAAATAAACGATATGTTGCATTAAACTAATTCTGCCCATTATTGGGACTATACGCTATCACTAACATATACCCCCAGCAACCAGATTGGCTATTATGAGTTCTAATTTCCACGGAGACTCTATTTGTGACATCAGATTATCCATTTCAGGGACAAAGTTCGTCTGTAGCTTGGATTCGTTACAAAATTACATCTATCTTACTTGATTCAGTTATAAAAAACGGGCCAACTATAGGTATTTTATTGTCCAATAAATACGATTTTAGTAAAAAGCAAAAACAAACTCCAATTAGCGGAGTACGATCGGAATTATTCACCGGGCCCTAGACTTCTATTGAATTCTGATTGTGAGCCATTTTTGTATCATAGGCCTTGGATTTATTTTTGTTTTTTTATGACATTCTTTGACTGTCCACACGCATTTTTCCATAAACCCTTATAAATTCATTTTTAAGCATGTTATTGACCAACAGTTATCCTTACTTTGCTAAATATGCTTTATTTGGTCATTCAATTATTATCATTGGCTATTTATAATATTTTGAACGAATAACCTTTTTTTCATCACAAATGAATCAATTTATTTTAATGAAAATAAGAAAGATTTATTAGTAAAATATAAATTCTGCGTTAAAAAGATAGTAAGAAATCTTTATTAGTAAAGCGTCATGTGCTTTATAGAACCATCCATAAAACGGAAATCTTTAGCCTTATAAAAATAAATTTAGAGCAGTTTTCCAACCAATAAGGATACAATAAACCATGGCGATTGCGTAGGGTCGAGCTTAAATATTGCACTAATGGCTATGAAAACGATGGTATCTGTGACAATCGATAAAATTGTTCAATGTTACCGAATGGATAAGACATAAGCTATGTTGTGAGATTGAAATTTAGTGACTCAAATTAATTCCCTATATTATTCGTTTTTCTCGAATCAAAGCTTTGGCATATTAAACTTAGCGGGGATTGCGCTTTACTACATTAAGGCCACTAAAGTTCAGGTGCAAGTTATCATTCAAGCTCAAAAAGCTATCTCCAGACTTCTATAAATAATATTCAACTGGTTAGGCTTGAACCAGACATGGCCTTTGAGGCTATTTTCAATTGCATCATTTCATACTAGTGTTTAGTTGGCCAAGTCATGTAGACACGTTCATATAGATTCGATACCATCTGCCCAATTGATTTCCCACGTCCTAGCGACCATAAAATTGGTTCATTTTATGGACCTTTTGCTTGAGCTAAATTCAGCCAATAGTGTGTTTGATGAGTTGCCCAGCGCCTGTAGAGCCTAAACTAGTCTAGCGCCCAATGCTAGCTTTTAAATCGCCTTTTATTTAATTAGTAAATCCGGTCAAATATAAATGCACATTTGGTGTCAAATACTTAATTGGATAAAAATTGCGGACTAATTTTGTATCTCCATAATCAAAGGGGTTGAGTTCTGAACTGCAATTATTAGCAAAGATTACTAATGGCATTTCCACTCTTATGCTCATCAAATTGCTCAGTATCGATAGTTAACATTCCTAATCAAACATGAGAAATATTGTCCAATAATTATGCGTTTGGCATACCAGCAAACTCAGTCAATATCAATTAATCTATCCACTCTTCCCCTCTCTCGTAAGAGCCCCCCACTGATTGGGACCACTTTTTTTAATCCGGACATTTATGTTTTTTCTTATTGACAAATTATTGGTTGTACTTGGAACATTTAATACGCTCCTGCTGATACCAAAATTTACACGAATATAAACTCACAAATACTGGCAAATCAACGCATGTCAGAACCCTCAAATTGATTTTTGGTATAAATGATTGGTGTGTTTCGTTTTGATTACTGAAATCCTGCTTCCAAAATAGTGTGAATGCTGATCAGCAGAAATTAGGATCAAGAAAGCAAATTCTGAATTCGATCCCTCCAGAAAACTATTTAAATTTAACCATCCTCCCAAAATAGTTGTCTTCGTCGTCCAAGCAATCCTCACTTCTATCACATAGTTCGTGTTTTTTTCAAACCTTACCCCTTTTTATTTGTCTCCCCTCTAAATCTCAGCTAAAATGGCCTCAGTCTTCACTGCTACCGATATAGATGCTGTCAACACTATCCGTTGTCTTGCTGCTGACACTGTACAAGGCGCTAACTCTGGTCATCCAGGTTTGTCCACTGCTCTGCTCTTTTTTCTGTTTTTTTGTCCGTTTTCATATTTTTCTCTTTTGTCTCATTTTAGGTGCTCCTATGGGTTGTGCCCCAATGGCCCACATTTTGTACTCCAAGTTTATGACCGGGAACCCAAAGAACCCCCACTGGATTAACCGTGATAGATTTGTTCTATCCAATGGTCATGCCTGTGCTCTCCAATATGTAACTCTTCACTTGATGGGTTATGATATCTCTATGGACGACTTGAAACATTTCAGACAGCTTCACAGCATGTAAGTTTTGAATTTACTGTGCCTTATTGTCCCCCTTTGTTTTTTATAAATCTAGCGCTTTTTCTCATGATCTTTATCCTTTTTCCTGTTTCTTAGAACTCCAGGACATCCTGAAAGAATGGAGACTCCCGGAATTGAAGTTACTACTGGTCCTTTGGGTCAGGGTATTTCTAATGCCGTCGGTTTGGCCATCGCTGAAAGACATTTGGCTGCTACTTTTAACACTGATGACTTCAAAGTCATTGATAACACCGTTTATTGCATTGTTGGTGACGGATGTTTGCAGGAAGGTGTCTCCTCTGAAGCCTCTTCAATTGCTGGGTATTTATTTTTATCTTTTTCTATATTTTCTGTTTTTTTCAACATGTTCTTTTAATTTGATTTAGACATTTGCAACTTGGTAATTTGATCGTTTTATACGATTCTAACCACATCCAGATTGATGGTTCCACCGAGTTGGCTTTTACTGAAAATGTTTTGGAAAGATACGAAGCTTATGGTTGGCACACTCTGTATGTTGAAAACGGTGACTCTGACTTTGATGCCATTTACCGCGCTATCGAGGAAGCTAAGAAGGTCACTGACAAGCCCTCTATTATCAGAGTTCATACCACAATTGGTTTCGGCTCTGCAAAGCAGGGTACTGAGAAGGTCCATGGTGCCCCTCTAGGTGATGCTGATATTGCTCACGTTAAATCTCTCTTCCACTTGGACCCTACCAAGAAATATTTCGTTGAGCCTGAGATTTATGATTTCTATGCTAAGGTCGCTGCCCATGGTGCCCAAAAGGAGGCCGAGTGGAATGCAATGATGGCTCGTTATAAAGAAGCCAACCCAGAGATGTACGAAGAATTCGATAGAAGAGTATATAGAAATGAACTTCCTTCGAATATTGCCGATTTGCTCCCCAGATATACTCCCAGCGATCCCGCCGTCGCCACCAGAAAGCTTTCTGAGACTGTTATCAACGCTATTGCTCCTTCTCTTCCTGAATTCATCGGTGGTTCTGCTGATTTGACAGGTTCTAACCTCACTCACTGGAAGGGTGCTGTCGATTTCCAACCAGCTGTTCTCGGTATTGGTAATTATTCTGGTAGATATCTTAGATACGGTGTTCGTGAACATGCTATGGCTGCTATCTCAAACGGTATGGCTGCCTATGGTGGTCTCATTCCATTCGCCAGTACATTCTTGAACTTTATCAGTTATGCCGTTGGTGCCTCTCGTTTGACTGCCCTTCAGAAGCTCAGAGTTCTTTATATTATGACTCACGACTCTATTGGTTTAGGAGAAGATGGACCCACCCATCAGCCCATTGAAACTCTTTCCATGCTTAGAGCTACCCCTAATACTATTGTCATCAGACCTGCTGACGGAAATGAGACTTCTGCCGCTTACCTTTCCGCTCTTACTTTTACCGACCGTCCATCAGTTTTCTGTCTTACTCGTCAAAACCTTTCTCAGCTGGTAGGTTCATCAATCGAGTCTGCTATGAAAGGAGGATACATTCTTCAAGATGTTCCTAATCCATCTTTGATTCTTATTGGTACTGGATCAGAAGTAGAGATCTGTGTTAAAACCGCTCAAATTTTGATTGCTGAGGGTATTCAGACTAGAGTTGTTTCTATGCCATCTACCGATATATTCGATTTGCAATCTTCAGAATATAGGCACCAAGTTTTGCCCAAGGGTGTTCCAATCATCTCAGTCGAGGCCATGTCCACTGAACCATGGTATAAGTATGCCCACCATCCTATTGGTATTGATACTTTCGGTGCCTCAGGAAAGATTAATGATCTGTATAACTACTTTGGATTGACCCCTGAGAAGATCGCCGTAAAGGCAAGAAAAGTTATTGAGTTTTATAAATCTAACCCAGTTCCAGTTATCGAAAGACTTTGGTAGATTTCTTGGCTAGATCCCGAATATTTGTTTTTAGCTTTCATTTGCTCTTTTAAATGGTTAGCTATTGGTTCCAGGTTTATTGTGGAATCTTTATTCAAATTAGGGGAGTGTTTTTTCCTCAATAATACTATTTTTATAAAATATATATATTTTCCTAAACTTCCTTCAGCTGTGTTTCAAGTTACGTCTATTTGTTAAATGATTATCGGTTTGGCTTTATAAGTTTTGAATTTTCTCAAGTCTCAAGTTTTCATATATTTGCAAATATTTTATATATTTTGGGAATGCTCTTAGCTGATAAGTACTCTTTTGGTTACGTATTCAGAGGCCGCCTTCAATTATATAAAAATGTTTCTGTGTGAATCTTGATACTTTGCGAAATAGGAGATTCCGTTTCACTCTTTTATTCAACTCGTCATTTTTTGTATATTCTAGTTGCAAATAAAATTGTTTCTAAATTTGGCAGAACTATAAATGGGACGTATCTGGGACCATCAAAAACAGCAAATTAAAGGCCAGAAAAGCATTCTACGCTGCATATAGCTTCTTGAAACGTAGCGACGTACCTGTATGCCTAAAAATAAAATTAATAAATTCGGTTCTAATGCCTATTGTCTGTTACGGAGGCGAGACCTTTGGCATGAGTGAAGCCAGAGTCAAACCGATCCAGGCCGAAATCGACAAAGCCATCAGACTGGTTGTCAATGTTGGTAAGTCTACCGCCATGGAGCGGGTCAGAGCCGAGCTGGAGATAAAGTCTGTCTTCTTAAAAACCAGCACTGCTCGAGAGCGAGCATATCACAAATGGCCAACTTTAAAAACTTGGATAGCCGGCCTCATTAAGTCGCCCATCAAGGCCAGAATGGCCACCTGGGTGAACGGTAGTGCAAGATGGATAAAAAAAAATTGCGTTCAAAATTCAAAAGGTGAAACAACCATCACCATAGTCGACAGGAAAAATAAAAATAACCACTCTAAAATCCATAGTGGACTGTGGACCGAAAAATCGGCGGAAA
>LSSL01007767.1:0-46811 GCA_001953115.1 Smittium mucronatum | reverse complement strand
TATCTTCTCATTTTCTTTTAAGAAAAACACGATGTTTAAGTAGATGTCGTAATAAAATTTTTGTATATTTTCTTCTATTTTTCTTTTAAATTTTGTGTCTAAATTCATTTCTTCACCTAAAGTTAGTTTTTTATAAAAGATAGGCCAGTCGTTGAGTGATAGGTATGTTTCTGGAATATCTATTACATCGATACTATTCATTCTGGATAACGCATCCGCTGCTTCTTTAGTTCTTCCTGGTTTATAAACTATTTTTACTTGATATTCGGAAAGCTCCTCTCAGTACCTACTTAGTCTCTTCGATAGTTCTTTTTGGGTATGATTTTGTTGTAAATTAGCATTGTCTTTCCTTATTAGCGTCGTCTTCCGTTATCTACCTTGAACCAATGCCCAGTGGGTACGGAGCCGCTAGAGCGACAGATGGAAGTGGGATGAAATTTGATTATTTTTTTCCTTTTATTGTATTTTTATTTTAGTTTTTTTCTAGTATTTAAATATTATAAATAAATTCCCTTTAAAAAAAAAAAAAAAAAAAAAAGTCTTCCGTTATCTATTAAGTGTCTCCAGACACGAAGTGAATGCATTATGGCTAATAGCTCTCTTTCATGCGCGGGGTATCTTGTTTCTACTTCTTTTAACTTTCTCGACAGATATGATATTGGTTTCTCCTTACCATCTTCTTCTTGAATTAATATGGCGCTGTAAGTGTCAGTAGCGTCAGTCTCTATTATAAAATATCCATTTGTGTTCAGGAGTTTCAACAGTGGGGTTTTTATTAATTTGCTCTTTAGATTTTCAAATGCAATTTGGTGTTTTGGTTCCCAGAGAACAAGCGCTTTCTTACTAGGGGAATTCTTTGTTAAATCTGTTAGTGGCGCGGCTATTTTTATAAATCCTTCAATAAATTTTCTGAAATAAGAAGCAAATCCACAGAAGCTTCTTACTTCTTGTACATTTATTGGGGGTTTTCAGCTCTGTACCACTGAAATTTTCTCGCTGTCTTGTTCTATTTCCTTTCCCGAAATTGTATGTCCTAAAAAACTTGCCTTCTCTTCTCCAAAATTACACTTTTTCAAATTGGGGTATAACTATTCTTTCTTTAAGACATTTAGAACCTTTTCAATATGGATTTCATGAGACTGCAAGTTTTTAGAATATATCAATATATCGCCTAAGTATATCAGTACGAACTAATCTATAAATTTTGCTAGTATCCTATTCATCATCGTTTGAAAAATAGCTGGTGCATTTTTCAGATCAAAAGGGAGTACACGGAAGGCATACTTTCCATATTTAGTGTTAAAACTGGTTTTATCTTCATCGGATTCATCTAATCGGAGTTGATGATATCCGCTTTTTAAGTCTACTTTACTAAATTATTTTGACCCGGATAATTGTTGTAAAAAATCATCTATATTAGGTAAAAAACCAGAGTTCTTTATCGTCACATTGTTGAGTGCTCTATAATCTATGCATAGTCTTTTTTTGCCGTCTGATTTCTTAAAAAATAGGACTGCGGCTCCCCATGGGGCCAATGACGGTCTTATTAGATCTCTTGATAGCAGACCTTGTAACTGCAATTTTAGTTCTTTGAGCTCTTCCGATGATAGTTCGTACGCGCTTCGTTTTATTGGAGTGTCTTTAGCTAAATCAAACTTAACCCTTTCTTCTCTATGATTAGGTAGTCTTGAATCTTTGGTATTTAGAAACTCTTTAAATTTTTGGAGAAATTTTAACATAATTGGGTCGTATACTTTCAATGTTTCGCTTTTACTCTCTATTACATATTAATTTTGCAATAAGTATTCATTAATTGCTCTAAATCCTACCATATCTTTTATTTCGATATGCTTAAGTAATAATGGGGGTGTCTCATCAAACGAGATGATGTCGTTTCTCCAGTTTATTGAGGGGTTGTTTAACTTCAGCCAAGGACGACCTAAAATAAATGGATACTTAGTGTTATCAAAAAGTAGAGGTTTAATTATACAGCTGAGGCATTCATGTTGAATATCTAAGGTAACCGCGTATCTTACTTGATGCAGTTTACCATCTGCCATCCTTATCTATATAGGAGTTTCCAAATACTCCTTCTGTAATTGTAGATCACTCACTACGGCGGAGGCTATTACATCTATTGTAGCTCCGCTGTCTACCAATGCATTATATACTTTTGAGCCTACTGTAACTTTAAGAGTTAAGGGCTTCATTTTATCCTTTTCATAGTTTTCATGGCACACAGTTGTACTCATCTAATTGTACTCTTCTACAACTTTTTCATCCGCTCTCATAATTGATTTTATTGCAGGAGTGCTCTTATTGCTTCGAAATTGATAATCTCGGTGACACCGTTTCTTAAAATAGAAGCATAGTCCTTTCTTTCTACACTCTCCTTTGTTGTAATTAACTTCACTTGTGGAATTAGCTTCGATCGCATCTACATCCATTCGATTGGGGTCCTGAAAATTTGATGATCTGATATAAGAATTCGGGTTATGGTAATTTTGGCGGGGGAAATATTGCTGTAGTTTACTACTACCAGCATCGAAGGTCTCCGCCATTTTCATTGCTTCTGATAGGTAACTTGGGTCTTGTACAAGTCCTATATTTCTGATGTTCACTTTTAATCCTCTGATGAACTTTTCGAGAGCCTCTTCTTCGGCCACGCTTCCTATTGCTGTGCGAATTCTTTGTAATTTTTCTGCATATTCGATAACGGAATTTCTTTGCTTGACTTCATATAACTCATCTCTTAAACGTCTCTTCCTTTGGGGAGATTGAAATAGTTTCTTAATTTCTGTTTCAAATACTCTCCAACTTAGGTACGGCTCATCTAAAGTATCAAACCAACTTTGAAACCATGCATTTGCATTTTTCTCCAGGTTACTGGCAGCTATTACTATTAGCTGTTTTTCGTTTGATGCTCCTAAAGCAACTTTCCAAATTCTAAAATTAAAGAGCCACGCGTCTATATCTTCTTTCAATGTTCCTCCGAATGGTTTCAATTTGACATAAGTTGATTTTCTTGGCTCTTTTTCACTATATTTATTTCCATTGTTAATAAGGTCTTCGTAGTCGCGTCTTGAAATTTTAATAGTGTCTTCAATTATTTCCTCTTCTTCAGGAACTTGATAGCTCATCTGTCTGCAAAACAGGTGGTGCTACCAAATGTTAAATCTTTTCTTAGGTTTGTTAATTTATTGATATTCAGAATATCAATGGAATGTAAAAAAATAATAGTCTGGGTTTTCAAGTGTTTTTATTTATTAAATATGTGATACTAATATCGAGATAAATAAAAATCTGGGAAAAAGGAAGAATCTTTTTTATCTTCTTCGTCGTTGCTATTTATCGTTTCGTCCTTTAAGAAAAATCTTTATATTTAGACAACGAAAGAAAAACTTATTGTTCAGATTAAGGCTTACTTAATCTGGAGGGGGGATATTATAACAGAATAACTATAATACATAACATCCTGCCAATTTTGTTTATGCTATATAAAGAAATATTACATTTACCAATAAAACCTCTAGGCATTTTTCCGTCCTTTTTTAAATTTCTGATATTTACTAATCTTTTTGGTATAACTTAATCTCATACTAGTATTTTTTGATGATAATGTATCAAGAGAGTCAGTTTTTGCAATTAAAAAGTTATAAAATATTTTCATGAAAAGTTTAATGATATTTTAGTTGTAATTAAACTGAATTCAGTAGTAAATTGAGGATTTATTTAAGTTTTAAAACTGAAGTCTTAAAATAATCCAAAATGATCAAATTAGATGTTCTTTTTTGAAATATAAGATAAATTTTGCAAGTAAAATGCAATATATTATAGTTCTGATAACGTTTAAGTTCAAAAGACTAACACTTAATTCAACATAAAAATATAAGCTATTTTAGAGTAGGCATATTTATTTCTCTATAATAAACACAATATGTTAATAAAAAGTAAAAAAAGGGGGCGGTGATACAGAAATTAAATAAAAAAATAGACAATAAGAGTTGAGTTATATATGAACTACATTTTAGGCGCCTTTAATTAGGTCTTTTTGTTTTATAATCGATTATATTGTATCAAGCAGTCATTTGACAGTACAGACACACATATATACGAGATAATATATAACCATCCAATCTAAAAAAGGATTTTATAATCTTTAATTCCTAACAAAATATTTCTAGAAACGATTCTAGAAGCTGTATTGGGATATATTAACACGTGTTTATTCTTTTATCTTTAAATTCCGAGTACAAAGATACCAGTCTTTAAGGATATCGCTTTTGAACTATAATTTACTAACTAAATAATGCAAAATTCTATGGGAATATTGTTATGTATCAATAAATGTGTATTGAAAAGTTGTTTTTTAAAGTAATAAAAGCTTAAATTTTTAAAAAAATTCTAATATTGAACCAAATCAGCAATCATTATACAATTCATCAACCTGATATCCGTTAAGTATATAAACATTATGACAAATAAATTTATAGAGGTTCTCCATTAAAATCGGTCAAAATTTTTAGTCATTTTATCTTAAACTTTCAATAATAATTTTTCAAGAAAAGATGAATTAATCCTATTTGATTTAAATACAATCACATATCGTAATTACAAATAACAAAAAATCTGGACTATTTATGGCAACTATAATTATTCACTTTTTTTTCTTTTTTTTTCGCAGAATTTATTTTTAAACTTAATAAAAATGAACAAAAATAACTATTAAAAAATTTAAAAAAAAGTTGAAAATTTTCGAAAAAATCTCCTACCCAACTCCGCTCGGCCGCTCTAGCAGCTCCGTGCCCACTGGGCATTGGTTCAAGTATAATTATTCACTGGGTAATATTTATCTAGATTTTATTTTATTTTATTTTTATCGTTGAATTTTGAATTTACAGGTGAAAAAAATTATTTGGCTGAAAAGATAGCAAAAGTAGCATTAATTTCAATATTGAGACTTTTTTTACAAAGAGTTTTCACTAAAAGATTTTTCTAACTAGATATTAATTTGAATAGGTTTGAAAATGATAAAAGTGACGAGTAAAAAGTTGGCAAATAAATTTTCCCAATAAATAAATAAAGAAAAAAAACTGTGGAATGTTCTCGAAAAGTTCGGATGAAAATATCAGGCGATTACCATTTCTGTCCATTATTTCTTAAATTTGTGGAAATTTCTGGGTTTTGTCTAGAAAAAAAATTTGAACATAAAAATAATTGTAATTATCAGCCTACTTTATTAAAATTACGAATAAAAAATATTTTAAAAAATATTGCTGATAAAAGGCTAACAAACCCACTCTCTCCTATGACTCTGGCATAAATATATTTTTATCTTTTTTAGAATCATCATTTAGGTCAAGATTAGGTCGATAGCCTATCGGACTAACCCTTGGAGGATTAATGTATTTCAAAGGTTGTTGGAAACTGTTAAAACTAAGGCTCGGTGATGAGGGGGGTAGAGCAGGGCTCCCCCATAGCTGGGAGCTTATAGCGAAGGGTTTTAATCTATCTTTTTGAAAATTTCGCTTAAACAAATCAGGCCTGTTATATAACTGGTTGGATGGAAATTTATTGTCATCATCATTATTCGTCAACACATTGTCCAAGGAGGAACCACTCCCAATACTGGGATGAGAAGCGGAAACTTCGAAATTGAGAGGATCGCTAATTGAAGATCTTGGGTATGTATTTTGACCACTGTTATTGGCGGGGTAGGGTGCAGATGATTTTAGATTATCATTAAAGATTCCATCTGTCGAAAAGGAATTCCAATCGTTGTAAGTAGGAGGAAAACTAATTAGATTAGAATCAGACGGAGCGTCGAAACTTTCCCGAAATTGTGCTTGGTTAAGATTTGATCCGCGATTAGAAAACGAATTGCCTTGAGGGTATGCCCTTGAATAGGGCTTAGGGTGGTGTGAATATCTTTTGTCCTGTATATTTCTATCAAATGGGGGTATTATGCTGGAAAGCATTCCGGCACCTTCGTTAATAAAATCGATTTTAGGATCAGCACTTGAAAATGCCTTCTGAGGAAAGTTCAGCAAAGTTGATTTAGAGGTATCTGCAGACGATTCATCATTCACAAAATCTAGAAGCATACGGCTTCTGTTTTCAAAGTTATTATTTGGCATATTTTCAGAAATGTAAAGACCTCTATCAAAATTTCTATTCGAATTAAGACTAAGATCAAACCCAGAAAGTGATTTCGATGATATTCTAGAGTTAAATGATGGAATAGAATCGAAAATATTATAACTAGAATATCGCTTTTTTTCTTCAGCCACATTAGGTCTGTTTGTGAAGTCTATCTGTTGATCGTCAATAGAATTGAAAAGGGGGTTTTCTTTTTGAATTTTAGTAGAAGGTTTGGAGTTAAAGGGTTTATGTGAAATACTACTAGCACTGCTGAATTTATTAGTCCCTAAAGTGGACTTAGATATGGGATTGCAATTCATAGGAGTATTTTTATAATTCGTGTTTGTATTGATCGTCAATGGTTTGGGCAAAGGATTTAATTCGCGTTCTGGAGGACTGTAAATATCCGTAGATGATTTTTTCAATTTCTTCCCTGGCACCTTCTTGAAATCTGAATTGCTTTTGTTTTTTGAGTTTTTAATTTTTTTAGCAAGATCTCGAACTATTATGGGGCTTTTGGAGTTAGCACCGTTGTATAATTTAGTGGATTTACAATTAATATTTTTTGTTCTTTGGTGATTTTTATCGACTTTTTCAGGGTTAAGATCAGCAACAATATCTCGGCTGACCGAGAACTTACCTTTTAAAGAATTAAGATGATCATTTAGATCTTCTTTAGGGCCAATTTCGCCAAGAGTGTTATTTTCCTGAATTTTGATTTCCTTTATAGCAATTTCGCTTGTGGAAAATTCAGTTTTGAATATTCGAGGACTTTTCTTAACGGCCTTAATAAAATTTGGGTGTAATACAAGAGCATCTTTGTAATTAAGCTTTGGATCTACTAAAGAGGAAGATTCGGGTGAATTCTGAAAGTTTACAGAACTAATACCCTTCTGCAAGTTTTCGAAAGACATGTTATCTAGATATTTGTTTGTTATTGCTTGAGTGTCTTTTTGGCCCGATTTTTGAAATTGCTTAGTTTTTCTAGACTTACTACTAACAGCTTTAACAGAGTTATCAAGAGACTTCTCAGTTTGGTGGGCATCAGAGGAGATATTGTGAGTAACAATATTTTGGATATTATTGTGGGCACCTTTTTTTTTTTGTCTCTTAGGGATTTGAACCGTCCAGCCGTAACTTTTTTCGGAAAAGGAATTATTTTCGGGATAAGTGATGGTGGGCTGGTTATAATTACTCGTCCCAGAAGATGTAGGGGCTTGGGAGTCGGTAACATTGTTGAAAGACGTTTTTTCGGACAAGCTCGTATCTTGAAGAGTCTTAGAATCATCTAATACACTGTTGGGTATTAATTCAGATAGATAATCACAGTTAATTTCAGTAGAAATTGATTCAGATTCGTTTTTGTGCTTAGGCATAAAAACATTCGTTTCAAAGTCTTTAGAATTGGAAAAATCTATAAACTTAGCCAAATCAGGTCTTTCGATGGTGGAATCGGAGCTAAAACTGCTACTGCGGCTTTGTGGGACTGTTTTTACTATAGGGCAACAAGAAAAAGAAGGTTCACCATTTGGAAGGTTTGCATCCTTAGCAGAAAAGTTTGAATCTGTTTCAAGAAGGTTCTGACAATTTTCCGGGAAAGGAACTTTGGAAGCATAATTGATAGAGAAATCCAAATCTTTATGTTTATTTTCGGCAGGATTTTCGTTATGAACATTCGGTATATGGGTTAAAGATGGAGTTTTTGGGCTCGATTTCTTATTAGATTTTTCAAAAGAATTTTTTTCAAGTTTGGAGATGCTCTCCGATGAAGAGCGTGAGCTCTTGGCAGAATGATTGGTTTTACGATTAGAAGGCTTTGAGGCATCAATAGAAATAGATATTTCCGGATGCCTACTCAAATCGAAGACAGTTTCTCCCTTTTTACAATTATGGGAATCGACTGTAATTAATGAATAGATTTTACTTTTTAAATCCATTAGATGGGAGACAAAAATATTATTGTTCCTTTCTAGAGACTTGTTAATTTCGGTCGAAGTTTTGACCACCAATATGTTGGAAATTTGTACAGTTTTTGTAGATTCAATAAGGGCGTGAACTTGAATTCTATAGATGGAATCGGGAATAAGGCCATTTACGGCTGTGCTTGTTTCTGTGCTAAGACATTCCCCAATCAATTCGTCGTTTAGTTCAATTAAAAATTTGCTAATGGTTACATTGGGGGGAGACTTTTTAATTCTATTTCGGGAGGGTAAATCATCAGGGCAATATGAATTAGGTTTGTTAGTTTTAGAATTGTGCTTCTTTTTGATCTCAAATCCCCAAGAAATAGAAAGATTGTTGGAACCAATCTGGTCCATTTTTAGAATCAAGTTGTAGGAGCTGTCTCGATTTTCGGTTACATCAATAGTAAATTCATTGTTTCCAAGCATATTAGAAGAAAAAAATATGGTTCTCAGCAAAATTAGAGCAGTGTAATGAGAAGAGATCAAAAGTTGAAGAGATAAGGGAAACCATTTAAAAAGTTGAGAGTGAAGGTTTAAAACAGCAAATAGTAAAGTTAACAGCCACCATCTTCCTCCAGCCCTGAACAGCCAATTTAAAACCTTCGAATAAAACATAAAAAGCAGGAAAATTTTTGAAAAGCTAATTGGTATGACTTTGTGGGTCAGACAAGTGACGAAGGCTAAACATGATACTCGATATACTTCTATTAATTGATCGTCGTGATATTTGAATATAGCAACCAAAAACAAGATAGAAGAGGATGCATAAAATTCAAGTGAGAAGATAGTATACTTATCCTTGATCTCAGTAAGGATCCACAGTAGAACTATTACAATTAGCTGGTGTTTGCTATAATATAACAAATTTGATTGAGAAAAGAAAGATTTAAAAGTGAAAAATAAATGATACCCATTAAATAGTTTTTCTAATTCACGCTGTTTAAAGTAATTGAATAAAAAAGAATCTTGGTGAGCTTCAGGTTCCTGATCTGCATAACTATCATGGTTTAGTCGAAACTTTGAGGGATTTTTCGCAGGTAGAATACTTTCTAAAATCGAACTGCTGAATGGAGAATTTCTATCGGTGGTGGGATTTTGGGGGTCAGATAAAAATTCGGATGTAGTTTGTGGAGAATTCGATGGGTGAGAGCAGTCAGATTGATTTGTTGAAGTCTTAGTTTGAGGAGGAAAGACCTCTTTAATGGAAGCAGAAACAGGATGCTTTTTTTTGTTGAAAACATCTTTAAGCTTGACACCATCCCTCTTCAAACTATTCTTATATAATTTCATGTCGCATAATTCAGAATGGAACAGCTTAAAGTGGGCAAAAAAAAATAAAGGCTAATCTATGGGCAAGAAAAATATTCAGAAATAGGTTGCCTAAAATATTAAAAAAGTAATGAGGCTAAATTGTAGCAAGCTGAGTGATCACATATAACTATTTTTTACTAAATTTGAATATTTCTTGTCAAATATTTTATAAAATCAATCCAGCCTTAAAAAAAACACTTTATTCGTCTACATGAATGATTAAACCTATTAAATCATCATATCTCTGAGCCAAAGGTTGTAGTTTTTTTGACATTGGCTATAGAACGCAGATCGAAAAGGTGGCCTAATTCGAAAGGGTCAATAGTCGGCTAGAAATTTTGTAAATGGACTGCTGTGACTAGAGGTATTACAAATATATGAAGCGTAAGAAATAAGGTCACCGGCATTGCAAGGATTTATTTTATTGGTGCAATAAAAAAGAGCATCACAGCTCAGAGGGTCATACGCATTTCTATCTAGCCAATATATTTTAGCTTCAGTAGTTCATAGAAAATATGACGCTTTATAGTTTTGATTTAGATAAGTCCAATTCTTTTGATTTGTGGGTATGTAAAAAGGGAACAGTCAAATGTCTTGACTAAAATAAAAAATATTTTTACCTTTCCAACCAACCTCTGGCTTAAATAATCTCCTCCAAACAATCATCTTTTTCAGAAAATTTTCCTAACAATACATTATTTTAAATAGGCCGTAATGTATACTATTTGCTCCATTGATTCGTCAATACCCACCATCTAATTATCTTGAAACGAATGTGGCTTTAATTGCTTTTGAGCATACCTGATTGCCAAAACTCTGTCAAATATCGTTGATCATTGTGCTAGAAACTAGCTCTCCCTGTTGTTTGAATCTTCCTAGGCCAGAAGTTATACCCAGCACTTATTGGCGAAATATTCACTTTCTATTTGAAGGCTGAAGGAATCAAGTCAATTACAATAATGATTTGAAACCAAATCAATATGTGAGGCTCTATTGAGAGTAGAACCTTTTCCCTGTTTTTATTATTGGTCAAATTAGTATTTATTCGCATTTGGTACATTAACATAATTTCAGCCAATATATTTTTACAATCTTTTTTTTTGTAGGGATTTTTTGAGTTAAAAATATCTTTACTAATAACTATTTACATTTTTTTGCTGCATTTTACTGGCAGATAACACAAATAATCCTCTCAGAACCAGAGACACAAAAAATAATGCAACCCTTTCGTTGTCGATTAGCCATCTCGTGCCATTTTCATGGCCAATGTTTATGCTGCTTTGATTTACGCCTTGATAAATTAACTTTGTGTTGGTTAAATATTTGAAATTGATTTTAGATTTGTATAAATTTAGCGAATCGGAGATAGTTTCACACATGGAGATAAAAGAGTCAAGCCTTCAGTATATAAACATATTTAATTTCAAATTGGCACTAGTAATATGGCCCATTTATTATTTATCAAGTAAAAAGTTATATACGGGAAATTCTTATGAAAACCAGACTTTTTTTTACTTTCTAAGCTATTGGAAAAATTAAAATCAACTCGTCACCAGGCCAATAGAAATAATAAAAACATATTAGCTTTAATTAATTTTTAAATTTTGCCAGTAAGAATTTATTTCTTTAAATCAAGCTTTGAATTATCCAATAACTTTACATTTCATTTTAGTGGTGAATTTACAAATTAACAAAGTTCCCGCTCTCAAAAAGAATCTCCCATATTACTATAGCGGGGACTAAACACACTTTTGGACCTTAAAGCCTAAAAATCTGCTAGTTCTTTTAGGGCTGGCAATACAAAAGTGGTTTCGTTTTTTGGTTAATACAAATATCTCTATAAAAAGTCTCACATATTATTGGATAGTATATTTTTTTTATCGAATAGGAAATGACATAAATCACAAATAGTAATTCGATATATTTTTGGTCCCTGGAAGGGCCAAATGACATTGGCCTAAAAAATTTTAAAGTGCTGAAAATATTTTTTGCATATATTTTTTTATTTCTTAACAGTCAATATGGGAGATTCTTTTCAAGACCGGACTTTTTTTTAATATGTAAACCATTGGCTACAATAAAATTATATCATTTCCAAACCAATATAAATAGAAAATTGCTTTATCTAATAGATTTTCAAAATTTTGCCAATAGATGATTTTTTTTGTAATTTCATTTCCATATTAACCAATAATTTTGTGAGTGTTCTTAACTCTATTTCCAAATTAGGAAAGTAGTAAAAATTTAGTAGGAAAATGTCAGCTCTCAAAGAGAATCTTCCATATCCAAGAAAAATCTAAAAACCTCGTTTCTTAATCAGGTCATTAGCAAAATTTTAATAAAAAATGCCCACTAAAAAAAGCTCATTATTGACCGAAAATTGGACTCTATTCTGTGCCTTCAGCAGTGCAAAAATCTAATATGACCAATCACTAAGATGAACTACTACCACTACTAACACCGTTTAGCTGCTTTAGGTTGGAAGTATATTTAGAATTTCTATTCATGGCAAAACTGCACACTTTTCTTAAATAATACTTATATAGTAACAATTTATGTCAAAAGAAATTTTATTATAACATAACAATATCGAATTAATTTTTGCCATTTTAGGATATCAGAGATATCTTCTCAGAAGAACAAAAACTTTTCTGAAAGAGGGTTATAATTATGCTTGCTTCTTTATCAATATTCGCGATAAGGAAATGCCATCAATAAACTTTTCTCCTGTCCAATCCTTTCAAAACTTTGAGTAATATGAAGATATTATGGCCATTCATAAATTCCAACTGAATCTCTAAAAAACCCTGCCAATAAATATCATTTAGATGCCATAAATATATTCGTTGGTGAAAAAACTTTTATTTTAAAAAATAATATTCTATCTATATTAACAAACAATTGTTTGAAAATTACTAATCTCTACAATTCATTAAAGTGTCAATGTGATATTCCGTTATTTTCTCTTCAATATATTACAAATAATGTCTCTAATGTTTATTATTTATGTAAAAAATGTTTTCCATTAGTAATATAGATAAAATACGATGCTGGCATCTTCAAATGAAAGAATTATACTATCGCTGGCGATTCTTATTTGAGCTTAATCCCTCAAGCTAGAATTTTATCCCCTTTCTAAATTGATTGAGAATAGATACTTTATTAGTATTATACCCAATTGTACTAGAACAGTATCAGTTTTTTTCAATTATTATATTATAAAATAATCAATTTGTAACAGAGTAAAACTAGTAGATTTTTTTCGATATCAGGTTTTCTCTTAATATTTATATAATTGGCTAAATGGTAATTAATGTAACCACTAAATCAATAGAAATTTGAAAAAACCATGATCATCAATTAATCTCCCATTTATTGCCAATAGCGAAAGCCTTTTAAAATTTCAATTTTTGGATTATCGAACAAATAAAAATATTTCTTTTTGGTAGTTTCCAAATTAGTAAGACTAAAAAAATTCTAAAAGAGAATTGTATTTCTCGAAAAGGGAACCTCAAAAATAATGCGCTCACCAAAATTAATCTGTTCTGAAAACTAACAAGTAATGTTAATAGCTCTTTATTTTGTAGTACGATTTAGATTTTCTCTGGCCTTAGACTGTTGATTCGTATGATTATTTTTTTTAAATACAGGTCCATATTTTTACTTTTTTCACTTATGATAAAAAAAGGCATCTTATTAATAAAATATATTCAACCCGCGTATCGCATAAACAATCGATTAGTTTTTAAATGGAAAGATGGGATTTAATTTCCGATTAGAAAATGATGTAATCGTTGTACAACTATCTTATATTATTTGGACATCAAATATTTGTTTTTTTGTACTTCGAAGTTCAAAATAGGTTGATGACATTTAAAAACCAATCTAAAATGATATTTAAAGAAATAACATTTAGAAAATCCCAACACCCTAACTGTATTAAGAATTACTGTCGGTTTGCAGTTTTTTCTAATGGAAAGAAATATCTATCCATCAAGGACTAAAACCCCTTTGATCGTCAATTAGGCTAGCTATATGACCAGCATTCCCATCAGCCATGGGAAATGCTAATTATTTGCAAAAGCAATGATTTTGAAATTAGTTTGCTCCTATTTAGATCCCGGCTCTAACAAGACTAATAAGACTTTAACATGCCAACAACCCTATTTTGTTTATCCGTGTTTTCCTATATGCTACTAAGTTCGGTGATTTCCCTTGGAATCGAGCCCTTAAATTATAATATAAAAAGTTACATTTAGCCCCAAATCATCCTTGCCCTTGTTTTTTAAAATTTAGTTTCATCAATAATATTCACTTCTGGGTTGTATTAACTTGCTTAATTGTCCATAAAAAAAACAATTCAGGTGCAGATTAAATTTCACTATTGTGATAATAAAAATATGATGATTTAAACTAAAAATAGTGAGTTTTTTTTTATCTAAAAACTATTTTAAGCAAACGCCTTTGTTACCATTTTGTTGGATTGTGGATACTACTTCGTTGATAAATGGTTTTAATTTTAACTGCTATTTTTTTTGAAAATATCCTGTAATTTATTATTGCTATTTTACCAATGTCTGAGATATGGATTCAATATAGTGGTAGAACAATAGAGGAAGGTGAAAGAGTATGTAAAAAAAATATTAGGAAGATTTAATTTTTAATGTTTTCAGTTTTTTTTTTAAACAAATTTTTATTTAAAAATATCTACGGAATATGATGAATCTCATTTTTCTGTAAGCGCTTTTGGAAATTTGATATAATTTCTTAGAAATTAATACCAGTCTACTGCATTTATATAAAAATTTATTTAAAAACATCGTTATGATATATCCAAAAAGATCCGGAGTTGTATACATAGTACATTGATCTCGTGATACTTTTTAAATATATTTATATTCTCTGCCCCAAGTACGATATTTTAATTAAACTTTAACGATGTATAAAGTTCTATTTATTGGCTAAACTTACATATCCAAAAGTTTATGTTTATTATTATGGTGATGAAAAAAAATAAGAGATTTTAATTCTTATATTTTTTTACAAATAAATCCAAAAATATGAGAAAATTATTTATTTTTTCAGAGAAAAAAATGTCAATAATATCATCTATTTATTTATATCGCAGTTTAATTTAATATATATACATTATTGTGGTTTTGATTTTCGTTCCTTGTAGTAATAATGGCTAATTATTATTTTTGAGATATATTGAAAAAACAAATGATAATCCTTACTTAAACACAATACTAACTAATTCAAATAAATTAAAATGACATTTTATAAAAATCAAAAAATCAAAAATGTGAATTTTATTCTTTTAATAGTCTTAAATATTTCTTGGTAATTAACATGGTCGAACATCCAAATATGAGAAAATATCATCAAAAACATCAAATTATTAATAAAATTTACAAAAAGAAATAAAAAATATCCATTGGATATAATATTTAACAGAATATAAATACAAGTCTCGATAATATATTGAAAGATAACATAATTCAAAAAAATTAAAAAAGCTACAAGAAAAAAATTTGGCGTATATAATACAGCAATCCTATCAGAAATAAGATCATCCGTCATTCTGCTTTATTTATACCTATGAGAATATTTTTCAATCTACCTTACAAAAACATTCTCCAAACTGTAATTTATTGCAATGAGTGTTTACCTGAAGTTATATTTGGATTAAAATTCTGTTATGATTCAAATAAAAAAATAGCTTCAATACTATCAAACCTCCAATTCAAACCCCTTTCTAAAAGCATTATTAGAGATACCCTCCTAACTGAATGCAGGATTACCGATTATTAATATTAACAGCTATTAAATTCTATGATTATTTAAACTACTAAACCTTGAATTTTTTGATATAAAACGTTTAATTTTGGACTGGATTTTTCTATTTTTGATTTTTCAAGGTTTTTGACACTCGAAATCATACTCTATCGATTTTTTTTAGGTTTACGCCAAATTAAAGCAAAAAATGAAAAAAAATTCTTGAAATTTTTGTATAAAATACTTCTAAAAGTTCTTAATTAAGCTTTAAAACAAAGAAAAAAAATTGAATATCAGGACTTCTATAACTTATTTCTTTAGATATAAAGAAATTTATTTATTTATTTATTCACCAAAAATTTTAATCATTTCTAAATCCATTTTAATTATTATTATAATTGGAAAAAATAATCAATCAAGATGTAATTTATGATTTATAGACCATTGAATGCTTTAATCTTTATCAAAAAAAATTATACCTTTAAATTTATAACCCTATTTTGTAAAATATTTTTAATAGTAAATTTTTATTCAAGATAAACTTTAGCACTTAATTGATAGAAATGAAAAAGAAAAAAATCTTAATTTTAAACTTAGTCTATTTTGAATTTTTTTATATTTTCCATATAAATTAATTTTTGTGTCATAATACTTTATAAAATCATAAATAAGATTTAAAAATGAATAAATATTAATTCAAAAAAATGGGGAAATAAATAGTAGAAATTTCAGTAAACGTCATTTATCCAATATATAATTGCCAACTTTTTTCAGTATTGTATTTTATAATTGGAAAGTGAAACTTTCAGTTATAAATCAGCTTAAAGTGCCATTAATTTTAAAAAATACTATTGCGAAGGGTGAATTATACAAATTTAAATAAATCAAAAAAATCATTATGAAGGGCGAATTTTATAAATTTAAATAAAACAAAAAAAATTTGATATTTTTAATATTTTTTATTGATACAGCCTTAAAAATATTTTCGGGATATCTAATAGTGGATTTATTAAAAAATTTAGGACTAAAATATATTTACGGTATAATTATAATATATATTAAACCAATTGAATAAGAAGAAATCAAAAAATAGAAATCAAAACAAAAATGCATATTATTTAAATGGATTTCAAAATTTATAGTAAAAGAATTATTAAATTCTGTTTTTTTTTTAAAAAAAAAAAAAATCGATTGAAACTCGTAAGTTTTGAATCTACATATAAATAAAAGAATATAATCCAACTCATTTTTTTAATTTTCAATTTTTTTGAGAATTTGGGTCTGGAATTTATTGAAATAAGTCCGCGTACGCTTTGAGATTAAGTTTGTTCAAACCGGAAGAAAATTTATCTAAAATAAAAAAATTTGGTATTTCAAAATCAGTTTTATTTTTTTTAAAAAAAAATAATAAAATTGTTTAAAACCACATTTTTGTAGATAATTATTTAAAAAAAAAACATAAATACCAGTCATTGTAAAAAGTTCTTTTTATAAAAAAGAGAATTATTGACGCTATCTCGCTTAAATTCATTTGAAAAATAATCCAATAACAATTATTTTATTTGGAGTAGAGTAAATATACTAAAAAAAATCAAAAAAGAAAATTTATACGTAAAATTATAATTATAATTATAATGAAGTCGAAAAAGCTATATCAGCTACCAATTATATTTTTTGAAGATATTTGGACTCAGAATTTCAATATGGGGAGGCTTTTTAAAAAATAAAGACATAATCAGGCTTTTAATATAAATTACACAAATCGCTTATATAATATGAATTTTTTTTGTTTTAATTCTTACTTTTCTATTTTCTCTTATTTAATTAACCTAATTTGTGGTAAAATTATTCCATAAATTTTTTTTATCATGAAAAAAATTAATCGATTTAAAATAAATATACTACTAGATATTCCAAAATTATCATCAATGCTATGTTGAAGATAAAATAAATAAATTTATATATCTATAAGCTAATTTAAAATAAGAATTTTATCTTAAAATTAAAATTTTTTATCTTGAAAAAATTTGAATCGAACGAGTTAATTATATAATATATACATTTGTCTGCTTAATAAATTATAGTAATTACCTGAATTAAAAATAGTATAGAAAAAAAATCCCTTATCAATATTTTTTAATAATAAAGATAATAATTCGCTTTTAATACGAATATTTTATTTTCGAATGACTATTTTAAAATACATTTTTTCTTATATTTTCTTTTTTTTCTTTTTTTCTTTTGCTTTTTAAAATCTTTTTTACATACCAATTTTTTAAAAAATAGTAAGAATAATATAAAAAAAACTTTATTAAAATTTTTAAATAAAGATTTCACGTCATCTCAAAAATTTTAAAATACGTAATCCAAAGAATAAAAATTATATTATGAAAAATTGATCTTTTACTATTTTTAAAGAAAAAAATAATTGAGGTGAACTTTTATTATTTTATATAATTATTACTATTGATTTAACATTCCAAAAGGGTATAAATTATTTATAGATAAAGAAGTTGAATTTTTCTGGATTTAAAATTTTAAAATTTTCTATCTTAGATAGAAATATTTTGAAATATATGCATTAATATTAATATGTATAATGCACATGTATTGTAGTTAGATATTTTTTTTTTGCAATTCAGAATTATATTTAAAATAAATTAATTGTAAAATATGAAAAAAAGGAAAAGGTGTATATAAAATATTATTATTCTGATTAAAATAAGCTCATCTATCAGACTAACGGTTATTTACCTATGGGAAAAGGTTTCAATTTAACAACCAAAAGAAATCATCTCCCCTGTATTGCTCCAATTATGTGTATGACTGAGTTTACATGCAATCGAAAATTGAGCTCTTTAACGACGAAAAAAATATCATTGGAGCTACTAAGCTCCTAGATAAAGCCTATCTTCAACCTTATTAATAAAAATAGGCTCCTAACTAAACGTGGGTTTGATCGAAATGGTTTTCCTAAAAATAGCTGCTAAAATATGAGATACTTCTGACTGTCAAAGCTGTATTTTGAACTGGAATATGTCTCATCTGTACTAAAAGATCTTTTCCTCCTTTTTCGAGATGTTATCTTTTGTAGTCTTGATCCTTTGAATCCCTTTGCACTGTCTAACTACTTCCGAACAAGAATAATACAACGCTGTGTGGAATTTTAAATAGCTTACTTCTAAAAGTACGCCATTAATCCTCTATAACACGACAAGGCATTTCACTCTTAAGATATTTTTTTTTGACTTTTATATATTTTATTTTAAAAATTTTTGATTATAAAACTCGATATAGTTTTCTATTGTTATAATTTAGCTTTAAAATGATTTTTATAAATATTTTAAGTTAAAATTAACTAATATACTGGGTACTTTTTAATAATTTATCTTAAATACGGAAAAAAAAATTAAAAATTTTCTCAAGTTATTGGATATTATAAAAAATAATAAATGGAGATATTAAAAATGGATCAATTAAAACCCTTGTTTTTTATTTTTTGATTTAAACTCACGAAATATATTTCTTAGATTTTAAAACTTATATACCTAGAATTTTTTACCTAGGGTTTTTTTTTGGTTCTTATTCAGTTAATATTATTATTTTCCTTATCCATTTTTAATTTTAATAAATTATTAGAGTATATTAATATTTTTTAATTTAAAATAAAATATTCAATTAACTCCATGATAAAAAATCCAGTTTTATGGAAAAACTTTACATTTGATAGTAAAATATCAAACCTTTTTTGAGAGCCATTACAGGTTATATACTATTAAAAGGGGTGTTAAAAAAATTAAAAAAATTAAAAAAATTTGAAACACTTAATAATTATGCTAAAAAAATAAAATAAACACTAATAAAAAGGAAAAAACTTATAAAAAAACTTAAAAAGAAAATAATTTATTTGTAATGAAAACTAAGGAATTTCTCTTCTAATCACAGTGACAAAGACGCAATAATTTCTTCGAAAAATGATTGGGTATGATGAGTCTCTAATGGGTTAATAAAAATTCACTATGATATATATCAGACTAAATACATGAATTTCTAATAGTATAAATCAAGTGAAATAATATAATTGAATTGAATTTATTTATTGTGCCTTCGATTGAGAAAGTTTAATTTTTGGTTCGCTATCTAATGAGTTTCTATTTTCTAAAAGCCAATTATGCTTATGGGAGGCTTTCTTCATTATATTAAATATTCAATGTGTGCACTGAATCTATTGATTTATTAAAAGTAGAATTTTTTAATTAAGGGTGGTCAATATATTAAAATTTTATTATTATTATAAGATGTATTATTTCTTTTCCATATATCGAAGTGATGTATGCAAAAATAATCTGGGTGTGATAAATTTTTTAGAAATATTGATTTTTAAGGGGTCCTTAAATTTAAAAAAAACTGTAATAGTAATGTTCTAAATTTAAAACGGATGGTGCTTATTTTAATTGATGTTTTTTCCATCTATTCTTTTTGATAAAATAAAATAAAAAAAGAGTTTTTCCTATTATTATTAATTTTTTATCTGTGAGGGGTTTCTATTTTTTTAATATTGAAAGTAGCTATAGGGAAATAAGATACAAACACACACACACACACACACACACACACATATATATATATACATATTACACATAAACTCATTTGTTAAATAAATATTTAAAATAAAATCGAAGACATATTTTTACAAAAAATCTAATATTACGTCGCTCTTATACTTTTACCTGCAAATTAATAAATAAAGAATGTTTTTATATTTTGAAAACTAATAAAAAAAAGTTCTACCGGTTATAATTAATAAATATGATATAAATATGCTTTAATATTTTGAAAGTGTTGATATTTCTATAAATGGCGGTAACATAGCTTCATATATATATATAGAGTGCCAAATCAACATTAAAATTAAACAGAAATAGTTAGAACAAATATGTATATATTCGAAAAAATCTAACTGAAAAATATTTCTTTTAGGATATGAAACTAAAAAAGAAAGGCATATTAAGCATTTTTTGATCTAAATTCTGTTCAAGAACCTTTTCAACACAAAATTTATATCATTTGTAAAACTATTTTTTCATTATTTTCCTGAACATTTAAGAAAATTGGTATTGAAAGTAAAATAATAAAATATTTTATTTTTTGGGGATGGGTTTCATTTTTATTTACATTAATGTCTTTAAATTATATTTAATTTACATTATTTAATAATTTTAATAATTTTTTAGTTTAAAAGATCAGATAAAACCCCAGAAAGAAATTAAAAATACCAAAATATTGAGCAATGATTAAAATATAATATACCCGCTTTAAAAATTCGAAATAGATTTAATATGACATTATTTTAATATTTATTCCGTAAATCTTGTTTTTTTTTTCCAAATATTTAATTATCTTTCTGAATACCACATAATTCTTGCCTTATTATAAATTTTTATTTAATAAAACGGTTTCTGTGTGTTAGAATCGGAATAAATGTTTCAATAACATTCTTGAAATTTCATATAATTTGTGAACAATAAATTTCAATTATTAAGATTTAGATTTAAAATTTTATGGACTCAAATTCATGCTTCATTCCTATTTGAAGTGTAACGATTTCAAATTTCGCAATTTTTTTATTTATCCAAAATTAACACAAATTATATTTATATTAGCAAAAAATTGAGTGATAAATTGGCGTAATTTTTACTTAATCGGGCCTGAAAGAGTTAAAAATGTAAAATTACAACAAAAATGATCAAATCACACTTTTAAAAACAATAATTAAGAAAAGCGGTGAAAAACAGGTGTGAAAAATGTGGGTATGTAAATGATAATGGAGTTTTTTTCAAGTAAATTTATTGTGACTGAGTTAAAATTTTACCCATATATTCAACTATTTTAACACAGAAAATATCAATAATTCTCCAAATTCAAATAAATTCAATAAAAAAATCACCGTTATGGGTGACGTTGCTGAATAAATACAGGAAATTTCACCTACAAGACATTTCACTATTTTTTTTTCAATAAAATTTCAGAATTGAAAAATAAACAGAATTATGTATTTTTTTCAGAAATGATTTTTTTTACAGGATGGTATTTTTATAATTCATATTTTAATATGTTTAAATATTATGTGAAATTCCCTTTAGGTCTTTAGTTCTGAAAATCCATTCTATTTATAATGTTTTTTAATATATTATAATAATAGTGTAATTTTTAAGATCAAACGATTAATTCGATAAATCGATACTTTTAATGATATCATAGAAAAAAAATGCCTCTGGATGCACTTGAAAATGAGTGAATTAAAATCTTATTTAAATCGATATAAATACAAAAATATTTTTTTAATAAGATAATTATAAATATTAAAATTAAAAATTATCTGATAAAACTTATCAGCAACTTTTACTGATTAAATTATTTCTTACGAACATAGCCGAAGAAAATATAGTATTGAATTCAAAATATATGCAAATAACCCAAATTATACAAAAAAAATTCATCTTTTTTAAATGAAAAAATATTAAGCCATAATAATTTGGTAACAGGTTTTGCATTGGAATAATTTTTTTAAATAGTATTCATTTTATATGTAAAATTTTTGATCCAAAGAAATAGCATAGTTATATATACTCCCTGATTATTCAATAATAATAATATATATATATATTCTATCTATTTTATTAAATGAATTTAATTATGATTAATTTTCGGAAATTTTTTTGTATTTTATATAAATCTTTTTTTTACAAAATTTTAGCATTTAATAAAATTTGTTGGAATAATTTACCAAAGATAAAACTAACATTGTAAGATAAATTATAGATTCTAAATTAAACCGGTTTGTTTTAAGAAATACAATGACTGTAAATTGAAATATACTATATCACAAATTTTAAAAAAAAATTCATGCACTAAATCTCGAGAAAATAAACTCAAATCATAAAATTTACTGGATTAAACATGTGGTAGTTAATATTTTTTTATAAAAAATAAAATTAACCGATAAAACTAGCAAAATATTGAATTAAAAGCTAAACATAGTATGTAGATATAAAAAAATTCTAATTTTCAAAAAAAAAAATGAAGTTTTTTTCTGCTTTATGATTAAATAGAAAATTAAAATAGTTTTTTTATCGATGTCAAATATTTATTAGCTAAAAAAAATAGTTTAAATTTAAAATTACAATATATATTTTAGAATTAACTAGTTTTATTAAACTAAAAATATCTATTTATATCATTAATTTTTGGATAAAACGAGTTTAATAGAAAATTTTTCATTTATTCGCAAGTGATTTAAAATTTAAAAATGAATTTATTTCTTCGACCTAAATATTTTAATAAAAACTTATACAATTATAAAATCTATTATAATGTGAAAATCTACAGCTTTTTTTTATAGAAGATGTTTTTTTTTGCTGATTTATTTATACTATTTATATATTTTTTTAATTAAAAGGCTTCAGTTTTGGTGAAGGTTTATTTAAATAATAGAATTTAAAAAAAATTCTGAATTTTTTTTTATTTTTAAGAAATTGTATTGAAATTCAACACATAAAAGTATTTCTTATTAAAAAAATACTCTAAATAGATTATATATAATAAATAGATTGTTTGATACGAAAATAATACTACCGCTAACACTAATACTACTAAAAAAATTATTGTTATTATTTATATAGCAAGTATAGTTGATAAAAAAAGGGTTTATATTTTTCATATTTTTTTTACAATATTTTTTTTCAAAATATTTATCATCAAAGTGTTTTTTTAAACAAAAAAGTTATGGAAAAGGTCTTTACTGAGTATTATCATATTTTAAATTCATTAAGAATAATATTATACATATATTTTCAAATAGTGTGTCATAGGCATAAAATTAAAATGATTCAATGATTCAATTTTAGATATTTAAATATATATTAATTTTGATATTAATTGATATAATTTGATATAATTAATATTCTCTCTTTGAATTAAATAAAGTATGTTTTTTTATTTAGTGGACCTTAAAAAAGTTCAAAATAAGTTTTTTTGTGGTTTTATATTATGCAAGTTTTCTTAATCTGTAATAGTTCCTACCAAATAAAGTTTGGTTATTTTTAAAAGTTAAAGTTTATCATCAAATATTACAAACTATAAACCCTTTTTTTTGGTTATTGATTTTTATGAACTGTGAATTTAAAAAAGTATCAAAATAATATTTTCTTCCTTAATCTGAAATGATAATTTATATCATTGAGCTGCTAAATTTGCAAAGAGATAGTTGGGGGCTTTTTTTTAGAATTTTTTGGAAAATTGTGTTATACTAATTTTAAAAAAAAAGAATAAAAATAGTTTAAAAAACTTGAGAAAATTTATTTTTACGCCAAAGTGTAGTCTTAATAAACATTTTCACTCCGAGGAATTATATTTTGTGGCAGTTTATAACCCTTATAAAAAAAATTTCAAATAAATATTCATATAAAGAAATTTATCCAAACTTAATTAATTTTTATATTATATTATTTATTTTTATCCCGTGTTGAAATTATTTACAATTATTTAAGAAAAATCTATGAATTTTTATTTTTCATAAGAAAATAACAACAAAAATTCATTATAAAAGATAATGCGTCTTTTCGATTTTCATAAAAAATTTAATGTTAGATTTTATAATTTTTTTGGTGTGTATATTTCAAAAAACTTAAATTTAAAGCATTTTCCTTATAAAATTTCCAAATATATTTTTTTAATAAATATGTTTTTTTGTATAACAGAATTTTATTGTAAGATAACACCATTAAAAAACTATACTAAAAAAATATGAAAAAAAGAAAAAGAAGTATAGAAAATACTATTATCTTAACTACAATAAGCTCCTCTGCTGGACTACCGGCTGCGAGCCTACGGAAAAAGGGTTCAATATACCAAAAGAAATATCCCCCCTAACATTGCTTCAAGTAGTCTGGATGACTGAGGTTACATGCAGTTATGAATTAAACTCTTTTTCAATGAAAAATAGTCCATACAAGCCACTGAGCTCCTAATAAGAGCCTACTTCTAACAGGATTAATAATTAGGCTCCTACCCAAACGTGGGATTGATCGACATGGCTTTCCTACAAATAGCTGTTAGACGCTGAGATCCGTGTGACTTTCAAACGCCGGACTTGTGCACTAGAATATGTATCAACTGTACTAAACGATCGGTTCAACCTGTTTCGAGATGGTCCTCCTCTGGAATCGCTGTCCTCCGAATCGTTGTGTTCTGTCTCCACTATTTCCAACCAAGAATAGTACAAATCTGTGTGAAATTTTAGTCTAGTTTACTTCAAAAAGTACAATATTAAGCCCCTAAACCACGGCAAGTTATTTCAATTTTTTAATAACTAAATACATTATTAATAAAACGTTCATCTTAAAATTCTGTTAAATCTATTTATTTTTTGTGATCACATCAAATATAAATATTTTTCCAATCAAATAATAAGATATGTGTAATTAATACCGATTTTTTTAAAAATAGTTCTTTTTTCTTATTATTTTCAATATATATATTTTCAAAACTATTTTAAATAGAATTATACCGATCCAAAATTAGTTTTATTAGAGTTTTTATTATCTTTCACTAGGTTTAGAAGATGAATAAAATTCAATTTTTCTTCGGAAATTAGGGCATACGTGTGATTAATATATGTATTTTATACTTTAATTTTAGTAATATCCATTTTTTTTTTTCGAATTTTCTAATTTATAAACAAACATAATCTTATTAATTCAAGCTTTGCAAAATTTTATTCCGAAAAACGTATTGTTTTAATATTATAAGTCTTAAAATAAATAAAAATATAAATTTCTTGAAAACAGATTATAAGATAGTTTTTAACAATTTTCATACTTAGTAATACAATTTTTCGGCTTTAATTAATAATGTTTGGGATAGAAGGCACTTTAGTACACTTTTTTTAGCAAAAAATCTCTCTCTCTTTTTTTTTTTGAAATTAAATTATATAAAATAAAATGAATACCAAATAGGATCAAGATGTTGATTTTTATAAAAATATTACAAAGTTTTAAAATTAAAACAAAATAAGAATGTAATTAAGTATCTGCAGTATAATGGAGAAACCATCTCAGTGGAGTTAAGAATAATATCATATTTTCTCTAAAAGAAAATAATTTTGGAATCTAGTTTAAATTCTGAAACAAATAAAACAAAATTAATAATAATGTAGTTTTAAAATTGGCGATAAATTTAAAAGCTCAAAATATAAATTATCAATAAATTATGTGCACATTAGAATACGAATAATATAATAAAATCTATATATTATTAAATATACGAGTTATCATACAAGAACTATATTTTCTTTTAATTATTTAGATTTGATAGATTAAATTTTAAAAAAATGATATTCTTTTATCTGAAAAATATATTCTTAATGTAATATTTCATTTATATGCATAAAAATAATTTTTTCTCGCGAAATTATTTATTTTTATTCAAAAGATAAAAAAATATCATGTTAGATTTTACTGGTTAAATTTTTTTTTGACTTTCTAGTTTTTTAAAAATACTCCCTAAAATTTCATTTTTTTTCATTAGTACAAAATTGATAAATATTAGTGATTTTTTAACTATCAAATAAGTGAAATGATAAAAAAATCGAAAAATCAATTGAAAAATCAATTTTTTAATATTGATTTCGTTTTTAGTAAACCTTATAAATAAAAAAAATTGAAACTGTTAAATATAAATATCATTTTTATTGTATCTCTCATAAAGTTGCGTTTAAAAATTAGTGTCACAAGTAAACAAAATACTATATGTAAAATTAGATTGTATAAAATCTTCATTTTCTCTTTTGTATAACTGATCTTTAATAAATATGCTTTGGTAAAATTTTATTAATAACAAATTATTTTTATCTTTTAGAAAAAAGATATAAACTTTATCTCCTTATAAATAAATTCTTCTAGATTTTGAAAATGTGAGGCAAAATATTTCACATATGTAACTAATATTATATTGCCCCCAGCCCCGCAAAATTCATATCACCAAATTTGATTTTTTTATTATTTTATTTCTGTAAAATTAATCTATACATATGTTTGAAGCCGTTACGGTACATTTCACATATTTTCAATTGACATACATGACATTTCACCCAATTTATAATCACTAATAACTAAGTATTAAGCGCATATTTTTAAAAGAAATATTTCATACAAATTAGCTATTTTTGCTGGGGAAGTATATTTTCATTTTAACTCATAATAGGCAGCATAATTAGGCGAAATGTCATTTAGGACAAATATTCTGACACCTTTTGAACATATTTTTCAAAATAAATATAATTTTTATAATGAATACCGGAATTTTTTATTAGAAAACATTTTTTAAAAAATAATTTATAAAATAAATCGTAAATTCATGAAAAAAATTATTCGAAAGTATTGAGTAATCAGAAAATTAAATGCTACAATCCATTATATATATTTATTCTATAAGTGGAAATTGTATATTTTTCAGTTATGCAGTTTTAATTTACTATTATTTTATTAATACATTAAAAAATGTATAAAATATACTTTTATTTAAGATATGAATCCTAAAACCTTCGCCTATAATTGATACCCCTTAATTTTTAGTATATATGAAAAGAGTCAAGAAATTAAAAAGAAATTAATTAACATAAAGGTCAAAATAAATTATAAAATGTAATTTTTTGTTTCAAAAATATTAATGCTACCCCCCCCCCCCGAATTAGAAAAATTTAAAAAGTTTGCAGAGAGATAGTATTTTCTTATTTTTAAATAAAGTCATTAATTTGAATTTTACTAAGCCAATTCGCAGTTTAAAATCATTAGAAGAAGATTCAGAAATTATGATCAAAGTTTTAGATTTTAGAATTATTATTTTTTTATCATTTAGTCTAATTATTAATACATTTTAAAAAAAATCAAATTTTATATATTTATCACTCTAATAGCATTATTGTCATGTAAATTCTTATGTAAAATTTTATTTAGTTTTATTAATTTGACCCTTTAACAATGAAATCTATTTAATGTAGAGATAAATTTAGTAATATTATTCTTAATATGTCTACTTAAAGACATTTAAAATTTATCTCGGGATATAAATTCGTTTTATTAAACTTTTTTTTAAAAAAAGAGAGATAAATTAGCAAAATTTAATGTATTCCCATACTAAATTTTGAGGAATAAGTATAAAAAATATTTTTAAATACAATTTTAACTTTTATAACTGTTATAATAGGAAGGAATCTATATCCCAGTTTCGTCATCCTAACCAATTGAATTTGGATTTGGATTTATTACGCTTTTTCTTTATTGTTTTTCCAATGGTTAATATTCATATCACAGATCATTTATAAATATTTAATAAAAAGATAAAAAATATCTCAAACTATATTTATAAACCGATTTACGAATATAACTGATCCCCTTAAAAAAATTATTTTTAAACATCTAGCGACTATCTTGATTTTATTTTATTTTTATAAAAAATATGCTAAGAGGTTTTATTTTTAACTTTTTACCTATTATAGTAAGTTTTATCTTTAATGTATAATATAAACTCAACTTTAAAATATAATTAGAATTATTTTTTTGTATATTTGGTCTGAGAAATAAATAATTTTATCTTATATTATTCAAATATTACTATATATTTTAATAAAAATGAAATTTGGTTAAATTTTAAACTGAATTTATAAGTTAAAATGGATGAATAACATTTTTTTAAAAAAATTTATACTTTCTAGAACAGAGCTGGGTTTAATATTAGAATTATTAATTCAACCAGCTAATAAAATATTTTAAAAATTTTATTATAAATATGTTAATTAGATAAAGCCTGGTTTTTATTAAATAAAAAACCCCAAAAAGTTTTTAATATACATGGAATAATTTATTTTTTTTCATAAAATAATTCTGCGGATACTAGCTTTTATAAATCAAATATAAGAAATAAAAAAACAGTTTGATGCATTAATATAACCACAATAATTCTTATTGGTGTGTTAAACTGTGTGTATTATTCGCCAAAAAACGATTAATTTTTTTTAAAAGAATAAAAAAATACTTGATAATATAATAACCATAAAAAAATTTATTGGCTAAAATTGAGTTAATAGATGCCAAATATATTAGAAAAAATCGACAAAAAATAATTTAAAATACCGAAAGAATTTAAATGGTGATAAAATTTTTTATTCAAAATTTTATTGGTAAACTTTTTAAATTTAAATTCAATAACTAAGATTCATATATATCATGTGAAATAGGACAAAATAATAATTTTACACAAAGTAAAAACTTAACAAAAAAGAATCAAAATATTTCGTTTGGATTACATATTTGGCAAATGGATAAAGATTTTAACTCAAGTTTGTAAGTAAATCTAATCGATTATCCAAAAAAATTTAATTCGCTTTATTTTATTTTTTTAAATTGAGCTATAGTATATCAGGCAAACAAAAGTAGCATTAAATGGGAGATTTATTTAAGACCAGAGTTTTTTTAACTATATAAAAATTATTCTAAAAATAAATTTAATGATAAAATAACCAATAAATTCGAAAAATATTAGTAAAAATAATATACTGCACTCATTTTTCATAATGAAAATCAATTTCTGTTATTATAACTCTGAATTACCCAGTATGTTTATACTTTAAATTAGGTAAAATATTTCCAAATTATGAAACTAGTAAAAATATATTAGACAAGTAACCATTATCAAAAATATTTCACATTTTTTTAATTCCTTCAGGAACTTATAGTCGCTTTTGTTAACTTGATACATTATATCTCAATTAAAAAGAAAATTTTCAGTTATTTGAAAATCTTCGGGTGATCAATTAGGTTAGCTTATAATTTTGGATTAAATTTTTTTACATTTAAGAATATAGAATCCCATGGATTTTTTTGATTATTGTTTCAATCATTTTGTAAATAAGTAATATTATTGATTAATAAATTGAATTTTATTATATTGAAAACCCTATTTTACTATAGGATTCTCAAAAATAGCGTTCAAATAACAATATTTTAGATTGAGAAATTAAATATGAAAATTATTCTGAGATTAAATTTTTATTTTATGTGGATGTGGATGTAAACGTGATAGCTAATTATATTTAAAATCATTATAAGAGTTTAAAAAAATTATGTAAAGAAAAAATTATTATCAATTTGTATCATATTAAACCCATCTCCAAAATTTTATGGCAATACACGAAAAAAAAATTTTTTGGATAAAATTTCATAAAGTATTTACTTAATTCTTGACCATTAGATCAATAATTTGTTTAATTTATAAAAAAATAATGATCGAAATTTGTACCTCTGATTTATATTAAAAAAATAATGATCGAAATTTGTACCTCTGATTTATATTAAAAAAATAATGATCGAAATTTGTACCTCTGATTTATATTAAAAAAATAATGATCGAAATTTGTACCTCTGATTTATATTAAAAAAATAATGATCGAAATTTGTACCTCTGATTTATATTAAAAAAATAATGATCGAAATTTGTACCTCTGATTTATATTAAAAAAATAATGATCGAAATTTGTACCTCTGATTTATATTAAAAAAATCATAGAAAAATATAAGAAATTTATTAAAAAATCTACATCCCTCAATCCAAATTTCAATTCTTTCTAATAATTTTTTTTTACGTATTATAAAGACATTTATGTTAATTTTATAAGCCTACCCTTACTAATATAGATTTAATATTTTCACAGTTAGTATATTTTCCAAATTAATGTATATTATTTACATAATTATAATTTTAAAAATAAACTTCTTGAGAACTAAAATATTTAGCCCAAAAGTTTTAAAATAAAATATCATTTTCATATATTGAATCAATACATTTAGAATTTTAGATTGTTTACAAATATAAAAATTCATCATATATTAAAAAACATTAAAAATAACTAAAATACTAATATTCAAGCAGTTTTAATTTATTAAATATTTCAAAATTAGGTTGATATTATTTTTTTAGAATCATAATTATCGGAATATGAATCAAAAAGTAAAAATATATAAAGCATATTCTGTACCTATTTCCAAAAATAAACTCAAAATAACTGGAATATTACTATATCCATTTTAACTAATAGCTCTATCATTTCATTATTTTAAATTTTATTTAGTAACATCAAAATATTTATGATTAAGTTTGATTTTATGATTGATTTTTGATGATAATTAGGTCTTCCATATTATTTTAATTCATTCATAAATAATTTTTTTACTATAAATCATTAATAAATTATTAAGAGTAATGTATTATTTCAAAAAAAAAGAAATATCTATCAATCAATATAATTTCCGAATAAAGAATTAGAAGCACCCCGGCTATTTTATGAGAATACCAGCTATTTTAGAAAATTATATCGGTTACTGCAAAAAAAAAAATTTAATTTTTTTCTGAAAATTGTATTCTATACTTGGAGATGATTTTTAAGTTTTGGAAAATTGTCTTGCAGCTCGATATTTATTTTTTCTTTTATGAAGAAATTTGAATCTCCATAGCAATTCTGTATATTATATTGGTTTACAAAAAGTTTACATATTATTTGGGGGTAAAACTGGTTATCCAAAAGTAATATTTCACAAAAAAATTAAAAAATTATTTTTGGTGGTTATTTAAATATATAAGATGAAAAGAAAATATCTACGAAAAATAAACACTAAAACCCCTTTTTTTTTTTGATTTTAAAATAATGGAAATTTTTTTTATCGTGACCAAGACATGAATTTTATCGTTAAAAGTAAATTCTCTAATATTAACTAATAATAGAAAGTATAAAAATGAACTCATGGTATCAAATTTACTAAAACTAACCACATAAATGTATAAAAAATATTATTCTTAAATATCTGTGATCCATACGCGAATGAAATATTATATATATATATTTGTCTCTAATTATTAATGATCCAAGTTTTAGTATTTTAATATTGGTTAATATCAGTCAATACGATTCTAAAGTAAATAATACTATTTAAAATATAGAAAAAAAAATAAATACAAATAAAATTTTTATAAAACATTTTTTTAATAAAAAAAACTACCAGTTTTTTTGGTTGGTATATATTTTTAATATTTCTTAAATTTTTATGGATTGATTTTTATTAATAATTTTATTGAATCCTTTGAAAGCCACCAAATTTTCTGTTAGCTCTTTCCGGGCCAATATTTGTGCCTTGCCCCTATTTGTGTATATTTAAAATTCCAATTGGTTCAAAAATATGATCAGCCCAATGGTATACAAATAAAATTATGCTAATAATAACATTGAGCGGAAAGTGAAGGCAATTTTTTTTACCATCTCCCCTGAAAGGGTTAAGTAAAATCATTTGATAAAAATTAAACAGTTTATTATATTCAATACGTTATTTAATACTTCAATTATTTATTAAAAACTTACTATCTCCAATATATATTTTTAATTTATCTCATATAGTTAGTTTATTATAATCAAAAACTAATATGTGGCTATTATATAAAAAAATACAAAAATTGACCAATCTAATAACCGGAATTTTATGAAAGTAAAATTATGTTTTTATCGAAAATTTTATCCTTTTTTTTAATTTTACAAAAAATTTAAATTGCTATAGAATTGCTGCTTATATATATATATGATTATTTTATCTAATAAAAATATTTAGTGCAACCACACAGGAGCAAAATCTCTAAACAATATAAAAACTAATTAAGCATATCAACCGCCTATAAAATATCTATGGGAGATTATCTTTTTGGAACAGAACTCCTACATTGATTTTGTTCTGATTTCCTGATTTATAATATGCCAGTAGGAATTTTTATAGATTTATTGGTTAATATGGAATTTTAATTAAAAGATAAATTCTATTTCCGTAAACTTTAAAACTTTTATTAGAGCTAGTATTTTTCCATTTTTATTTTTTTTATAACATTAAAATTTATTACAACTAATGGATCAATAGAAAAAAAAACGGAATGAAAAAAAATCTCAAATACTATTAAAAAAAAACCAGATGGTAATTTTTTTGAAAAGGATATCCAACTATGACATTAAAATTGTGATTTAAATAAAAAAATTAAAACAGTATTTCATAAATTATAAAAATATATATAGGTACCAAAATTGAAATTTTATCATCACGCACTTCAGCCAATTTTTTTGTGGTATTAAAATTTAAGTATAGATTAGAAATTCCTTTATGGGGTGATTAAATTTAAAAATTTGAATTTATTAAAATATACATTAAAATAAGTATATTTTTGGGCTTAATTTTGAAATAATAAAAAAGTCTAAGAAATTAAATTCATTTAATAAAAATCTATTGATTAAATCAATTTAAAAAAAATCAGTAACCTTTTTTAGAGTTTAGATTATTAGTCACAAAAAAAAAATCAATTACTAGCTCAAATAATAATAATTTTTGATGTATTTAAACTAATTTTTTTTTTATCGGGTAACACAGGTAGTGAAAAGTTGAAACAATAATAATTCAAAAATGAATCAAAAAAATAGTGTCTTTTGAAAAAAGGAAATTTGTATTTCTTTATAAAAAACTAAATAATTCACTAGTCAAAAAATAATTTTTATCTAACATTAAACTCACAATACTCATAAAAATATATACAGAAAATTTCAATATGGAAATATACGCCTCATATTTTAACATTAATATTAAGATAAATATACGCCGATTAATTATAGCGCTGAATACAGATATCAATCTTACATGTAATTACGATAATAATTCCCAATAACCCTAAATTTAGATTTTTTGTTTTGAAGAAAAAAACAAAACATAAAAATAATTATAATTATAAATAAAATGCTGAAAATTCGGTAAATTAAGAAGATTAAAATTTCCAATGTTATCTGATACAAGTAAACTATTAAATATATAAATTTCTGGAAAAAAATCTTCAAAAATAAATAAATAAACACATCTTCAAAGATTTTGGAATAATCAATTCGTTCAGTTACAGCATAAAAATATTCAATCGGGTTAAACAAGTAAAATTTAAATTAAATTTAGTAAGCTAAAACATATTTCAATAAAATAACGTTTTTATTTTGACTAATAAATTAAATAATTTCAGAAAAAAATAAATAATATGTACCGCATGAATTTTTTCGTCAAATTTAATAACAAGGTTAAAAATAATTCTGTATATTCATTAAAAAACCTTTATAGGAGATAATTTTAGTATTAAACAAATTTAAATTTTCTTCTAAAATTAATAAAATAAATCAATATTCATTTTTCATATTGATAAATTTTATGAAAGCTGTATAATGGTTAAAAATATTTAATAAGTGCCTATGGAAAAAAATAGGAAATTTGAGGTTTTAAAATCTATTTAATAAAGTATTTTTGGTATTTATAGGATTGGATACCACTCTCTACACTTCTATGGCATATTTATAATACTGCTTTTATTTTTATTTATCCGATTATTTATAGTATAATATTATCTGTGATATGAAACCAAAAGAAATAAATTTTATGGAATTTTTTTTTAATTCTCTTGATTTTATACTATCGAAATCGGGGTATTAAGAAGTTAATTAAAATAAGGAAATAAGCACCATATTGAAGTTTAATCAAAAGATCACATTAAGACTTTAGCGGATATTGCTAATATATTAAATTCTAAAATATAACTTTGATTCCTTTTGAGTACAGGGTATTTTAAATATACCAGCTATTTGTTCTAATTTTTTTGGTAAACATGTTTGGGTGAGAGTTGGGTATAATATCTAATGAATTAAATAGTAAGCCACATTTTTTATGTTCTTTCCAATTTTTAAATTTATTTTGACTTAGTTTTTTTTTCATGTTGCATATTGTAAATCGATTATTCTTTTCGAAAAATACAAAAAGTAATTTTATATTTTAATTTGGACCAGTAAAACTCCACTAGTATTTTTTATAGTTTTGCCAAAACTAAATTGGGGTTTCACAGTTATCTTATTTCAAAAAAATTGATTTTTTCACCGATTTCCGATATATATATATATCAATAGAGAAAAAATTATTCCTAAAATGAGGAATACTGTGAATTTTTATACTATTAGAAATGAAAAATTTTGAATTGATGATCTAATTTTTAATAAAGAGGTGGGTGCCTTTAAATTTTTTTTTGAATTTTTAAAAAAAATGTTTCTAGAGCATAAAATGAAATAAAAAACGTAAAAAATATGTTATGAGCCCATAGCTTTCAAATTTAATGTTTTAAAAGCATAAAAAATGCAATCTATTCTTATTTCGAAGAATTTTGTTTATCTTCACAGATAATTTGCATGTTTTTATATCATCAAAAGTATTTTTTATCAATTTTTTTGAATAGTTTGGGATAAACTAAAAACAAAAATGTACTATTATAAATCGAGTTTTAATAATTTAACGTAAAACGAAACTTTTTTATAATTATAAAGCAATTATAAAATCTAATAATTTCATTTGATTAATTTAAATTTATTATTTATGATGAATTTTACACATAAGATCAATATTAGTTTTTATAGGATTTAGATTTTTATAAAAAAAAATAATTATTTTTTCCAAAAATAAATCAAATTGTGTTTAAATTTTTTCGAGATAATTTTTTCTAAAAAACAAGAAAATTTTCTCTTAAAGAGAAAATATCAGAGCAACTTTTTTTTTTATTAGTTAAAAAATTACGATTCCTAAAACTGATTTTTGAAAAATTTATAATAACTTTTAAAGATAATTTTCACATAATTTTGTACTTCGATTATTCTATTAAAAAATGATCTTTAAATTATAATAATTCCAGATATTATTAACAAGATTTAAAAATCATTCGTCTTTTTTTTTCAATTTTTTTTCTCTATTTGATAGGATAAAAAGGTCCTATAAAGTATATTTTCTTAAAAATTAAGTTTAATAAGAATAAAATATGATTTTAAAAGGATAAATATGCGATTAAAATATATTTTAGGGCTATTTTTTTCTAAATACATCAAAAAATTCCCAGTTTAAACCGATTTTAATCTTAAATTAATCTTTAATATGATATAATCATTAATTTGGTATCAAGAAAATCAATTTGATTTGAATTAATATTCTCACTTATAAATAAAATATGGAATAGAAGAAATTTTAATTTATTGAAAAATAATTGATAGGAAATTTTTTTAAAAAAGAAATATCAAATTCAATAAATGCGGTTTATATTTCCAAAAATAAATGACCTGGTTATAAAAAAATAAAAAAATAAAAAAATAAAATTATTTAATTATATGCGGTGGGAAATTAATAAAATTGTCTATCATTGCATCAATAAAACCGGAACATCTAATCTTTGGGTTATTTAAATAATAAAAAATCTAATAGAATGAAAAATTGAAAAATTGATATATAGGATCAAAAATTTTAACAGAAATGGATGTTAAAGCTTAAGATTGATTACTCCAAATCAGCGTTATAATCAAATTGATGAATGCGGTTTTCAAAAATCAAATATTATAACCTTCACTTATCTACAGCTCAAATTCCAATTATTCGTTGAAATCATTGAATGTTTAAATGTGACTTTTTTTCTTATCTTTATACCATAAATTTAATAATATTATAAACATTGAATTCATAAATGGAATTTAACGAGTTAAAATTAAAATTAATTGATAACCATCATCAAAAATATAAAGTGATTAATCGAAAGTACAAAATTTCAAATCTATTATAACACAGATATATACGTTTAATAATTTATTCGATTTTTTTTTTTACCCAAAGCAAAATACTTTTTTTAGTGGAGCTTATTTATAATATCCAGCGTGACAAGTAACAACATTTCTAAGTGTAACTATCTTCAAAAAATTTATCGCCAATTTGAGTTTTATGAATTAAATTGTATCGAATGTCTTTTTTTAAAATTTAAAAAATATATGTTTTATACACAATATTAAATTAAAAATATTTAGATAATTAATTTAAAAAATAGTTTATTTTTCGAGTGTTTGGAATTATATCCAAAATCCAAATCGTGAAAAAAAGATTTTTTTCAGAATTTTTCAGGTAATTTTTTTATATTTAAATCTCAATTGTAGACCACCTTTTGATTTTAAATAATACAGGAGGTGAATAAAATATTTCGAGGAGCTAGTAAATCTATCAGGTTTTCCGAATTGGGGTGTATTTTAGTTTGGACTTTAAGTTGATTAATTTGAATTTACCTTTTCCCAATCGATATCCAGTTTTTTGAACTTTATTTTACCTCGAATGATTCATATTCAATTTTTTTGTGCATGTAATAGCTTTTTATGAGTAAAAATAAACTATATTTAAAATGAACTTATCACTTCGATTTGACAATAACTTTTTTTGAATTTGAATGGGAAAATGTGACGTTCATTAATAAAAAGCATGAAATATCTATAAACCTGGGTGATAGAGAATTTAATACTCTCTTAATCGAAGCCACAGAAATAGCAATAAGTCTTCGATCCCCCTAAGAGTGAAATACCTTGCCGTGGTTTAGGGACTTAATAGTGTACTTTTTAGAAGTACACTAAGCCAAAATCTCACATAGCGTTGTACTATTCTCGGTTGGGAGTAGTGGAGACAGAACACAACGATTCAGAGGACAGCGATCCCAGAGGAGGACCATCTCGAAACAGGATGAACCGATCGTTTAGCACAGCTGAGACACAGTCTAATGCAAAAGTCCAGCGTTAGACAGCTAGACGGGACTCAATATCTAGCAGCTATTTGTAGGAAAGCCATGTCGATCAAACCCACGTTTGGGTAGGAGCCTAATTTTATTAACTGTGTTAGAAGTAGGCTCATACTAGGAGCTCAGTAGACAATGAATGAACCATTTTTCATTGACAAAGAGCTTAATTTTTGACTACATGTAACCTCAGTCATCCAGCCTACTTGAAGCAATTCCAGGGGAGGTCTTTGAGTTGGTAGATTGCACCCTTTTCCCATGGGTACGCAACCGGCAGTCCGGCAGAGCAGCACATTGTAGTTAGGATAATGGTCTTTTCTACGCACCTTTTTCTTTTTTTCATATTTTTTTATTATAGTTTTTAATGACGTTATCTTAAAATAAAATTCTGCGATACAAGAAAAAAAGTCTTCGGTCAATTTTTATTAAATTTTCTAACCTACATTAATAGTTATTTTTTTTTCACGTAACTTTACCCTAAATTAATGTTTCGTTTAATTTTATTAGCTAAAAAAAACAAAGATATTTGAACAAATAGGATCCCAGTTACCTTTAGTCACTAAAAAGGGTAATATCTTTATTTATTCCCATTGCAAATCAACCTCGGAGAAAATGTAGCAAATAGAATGTATAGAAATTATGGCGGAATTTGTCCCTTCATCACTTATGGACTAAATTGTGCCATTTTAATGGCCATCATTCACTCTGCTTTGCTTTTCACTTTGGCAAATTTACATTCCATTGGTTGTCATATTTTTTTAACCAACCGAAGTAATTTTAGTGTCAGCAAATCAGAATACGTATGGTAAACTGTAAAACGAAAAAGTTTAGAAATAAATATTTTTAATCGCCAAGTTCGTGACTTTTCATAAACAGTTACGATAATAAGTGTTATAAATAATTTATACCCTTCTCGTACTAACCAAATATTCGAATAACTACAGATTCGCGACTTAATTTACATTAAAAAATGTCTACTTTGTCTCAGTAAGTATAACTATATTTTTCAAATAAATTCAATTCGATTATTTTTTATCAGATTTCAGATTTATTTTAGTTTTTTTTTTAATCTAGATTATTGCCCAAGCCAAAATTCAGTTCAGATTCTATTGAATCTCAAAATAAGGTGAGCCATCAATCGGGAAAAAATCCAAATACTCTCTCTTTAACAAGAAAAAATGAAATACCGCCATACGGAAAAAGAAGTGGTTGGACTCCAAAGACTCAAGAAGATTTCGGGGATGGGGGTGCCTATCCTGAAATTTTAATAGGGCAATATCCTTTAAGGATGGGATTAAAGAAGGTACTCAACTATTTTTTTTTTGCTGTTTTCTGGCCTTTTTTTTAAATTTCTAACTTCTCTTTAGCAAAAAAAAGGTCAAGTCCTGTCTAAACAAGTAGATTCCGACGGGAATGTAAGATATGATGCAATTGCACGATATGGTCATGGAGAGGATAGAGTTATACAAACAGATTTTAAAGAATTGATACCTCTCGCTCAAAGAATCGGAACCGCCGGGGAGAAGCTTATACAGGATAGACCAGATGAAGAGTTGGTAATGGAAACTGCTCAAAGAACTCGCGAAGCCTTAGAAAAAAAAATAGATGGTATCTAATCTTTTGATGTTTTTATTTATTTCATAAGTGAAAAAATCCCGCTAAAAATATCTCACTATGTTCACATTTTATTTAAAATAGGAAAGTTAACCGCTTCAAAACCTCGGGGACAGTCAAAATCTATGGAGTCAGGATCTTCTTACATCAGATATACTCCCAATAAAGATGGCCCAGGGTATGATCCAAAAATGTCTCAAAGAATTATTAGAATGTCTGAGATGCAAATTGATCCTATGGAACCACCAAAATTTAAACACAAGCGTGTTCCAAATGCTCCTCCTTCGCCACCTGCTCCTGTTTTACATTCCCCGCCACGTCATGTTTCTGTCGAGGAACAAAAGGCTTGGATTATTCCACCTTGCATTTCAAATTGGAAAAATGCTAAAGGATATACTATTCCTCTTGACAAACGTCTAGCTGCTGATGGCAGAGGTCTTCAAGATGTGAGTATTCTGAAAAAATACCCAATGATATTTAGCTAATATGTTAGTATTTTTTTAATCATTAAATCTCTAATGTTTTTTTTAGGTTAAAATAAGTGATAATTTTGCTAAGCTTTCCGAAGCCCTCTTGGCAGCTGAACGCCATGCCAGAGATGAAGTCCGCCAAAGATCTCTAATGCAACAAAATCTAGTTCGCAAAGAAAAGGAAAGCAAGGAGGAGCATCTCAGATTACTGGCTCATCGTGCTCGTGAAGAAAGGTGAATTTCCTATTCCAAATATCATAATTTTAACTGCAAATGCAAAGACATACTTAATTTTCTTTTTTATATAAATATATTTTTCTTAGATCTGGCGTGATCTCAGGAGCAAAAAGTTCCGCATCCCATAACCAAACTTTACCTCCAAGAAAAGAGTCCAAATACGACTCCAATTCAGAAACTGAGGTCGAGGATTCTGCTGTAAACAATAATCAAAACTCTCACGATGATGAGAGAGCTTTTAAGAGGGAAGAGATTCGACGCGATAAGCAACGCGAATTACGTAGAGATCTGAGAATGTCTAAAATGGGAGCCGAGGCAAAAGCGAAATACATTGCTAAAATGGAGAATAGAGACATATCTGAAAAGATTGCCCTTGGTTTAGCCAAACCATCCTCTATTAGCGAATCACAGTTTGACTCTCGTTTGTTGCATATGAATGAATCATCTATTGCTGATTTGAATGACGATGAGGGATACAATATTTATGACAAAGCTTTGCTTAAAGGCTCCAACGCTAATTTTAATTACAGGCCTCATAGCGAAATTCAAGATGACTCAGAAATTGCTGAATCTGTCTCTAAATCAATGGAGAATGATAGATTCGGTATCAAGTCTGGTCAAGAGTCAAGTTCAAGAAATGGAGATAAATCAAGCAAGGCATCAAATATTAGGTCTAATCCTGTCGAGTTCGAGAAGGATGTATTTGGTGTTGATCAGTTTTTGAACGATACTAAATTAGGACTGAAGCGTCAACGTGAAAACTAGTTCGTTCCTTTTTTTTTCTCCATTAAACCGATACCTATCTAACTTTAATCTTGCCTTTAAATCTGTACCACTTCAATACTACTACCCGTTTTGACCTCTATATTTTTATCTTCTTTACTCTCAAGATACCAATTTATATTCATTCCATTTAATTTTTTAATCATAATGGCTTTGTATCACATTTTTTATTTAGAAAATATCAATTCTAAGATTTCAGAAGTTCTGGAGGCGGTCATATTTATAAAATATTTAAAAGAAAATTTTTTTAATCCCGTTCTCTAAAATTCCATTTACAAAATCATAAACTGTCTTTTTAATGATGTAATGATATTAACTCTATTTATTTCAAAAATAAGATCAATCCCGGTTCACATTTTTTTTTTATTATCATAAGAACTATAATCAAGGGAATATCACAATCATAATAATAATCTTTCTTTAGAAACACTGAAAGCTTCCAACTATGTTAAAAACACTTAGTAAAACCGAAGATTTATCAGAACGATTGAATATGATCATGGTGAAAGGTTATATTTATCATTCTTTTTAGATTCTAATTCTTATCCCAAATAGTGATTCAGTTTGGTTATTCTCCAATCTTACAGATAAATTCAAGCCAAGTTCTTTGAAACTTTCTGAATTGAAATTACCCAGAGGCAGTTATCAAAAAATAAAAACAAATCGTTTGGATGATAATAAGGTTTCTTTTTTGGTGAGTAGATCAATAGCATAAAATGTGATCAAAAGTATGTAAGATAATTGGAATAATACACCTAATTGAGAATAAATAAAACAGGAGTCCAATTTGATATATTGACTCAAACTAGTTCCGTCTACCTTAAAAGATTTTTTATTTGAATAAAAAGAACTGAAGTGATTTGTACAAAAGAAATTTTTGGGCAAACGAGTTATAACTACTAATTGCAATGATTAATAATACATCGAGAAGAACGAATTTCAAAAGAGCAACAGTAAAAAAAAAAAATTTATGGTTTGCAATTTCCAGGGAATCTGGGATATAAACAACAATCCAAAACAGAATATCTATTAGTAATCCAAGCCAAAAATCTCTCAACACCAAGACCGAACCCACCATGAGGAAAGGCGCCATACTTGCTCAAATCAAGATACCAATAAAGGTCATCAGGGTTTAACTTTGCAGTCTTGAAGACTGATAGCATATCTTCATAGTTGGAAATACGCATAGATCCACCAACAATTTCACCCACATTCGGTACAAGCAGATCTACTGAGTCGGTTACCCTAGGATCATCCTTTGATCTGGGCATGTAGAAGGACTTAATTGGTCCAGGGAAATGTGTGAGAAAGATCGGTCTATTTATCGTATCAGTCATTAGACGTTCAGGAGACTCTGGGATATCATCGCCATACATAAAGTCATTTCCATCCCCACGTTTAACTTCGTGTTCATTAAGCCATTTAATAGCATCTTCATACCTCATTCTCATAAAAGGTCGTGTAGGGGTTACAAATCCAGGGTTAAGCTGCTCAATAAGCCGGCGAGAGACTGGGTCCTTCAAGAGAAAATCTATAGTTCCACATACGGCATTTTCAATCATATCCAGCAAGTCTTCAAAAGTTATAAAACCAGCCTCAACTTCTAAATGAGTATATTCTGTAAGATGGCGGCGGGTGATTAATTTTTCGGCTCTGAAAGATTCGTTGATAGTGTAAACATTTCCCAATGCGGGGACACAACTTTCTAAATAAAGCTGTGAGGATTGGGACAAGCAAGCTCCCGCATCATAATAAGGAAGTGAAAATATACTTGAGCCACCTTCAATTATTTTTTGTTCTAAAGAGGGGGGGGTAATTTCAAGATAACCTATTGAATGAAAATGTACTCTAAATGCTCTGAGAGAATAAGAGCGAACTTTTAGAACAGCGGATTCAGTATCACCTCGAATTAACAGGTGTCTCTGAGCATATTGAATGCTTGGATCGGAATCAACACTAGCTTTATTCGCAACAGCTTCACTATCTCCAGGAGCTTTAGAAATGACCTCCCAGTAATCCACAATAAGCTCATGATCACCGGGTGCAGATTTACCCTCAATGACAGTCTTAATGGTTCCGAAAAGTGATACAGTACTTTCGAGGGTAAGAGTCAAAGCATCATAAGTGTGGCATAAGCGATCAGTCAAAATGGATTGAAGATTGGCAGTTCCGTCTCTTAAGACTATGAGCATTAAATCTTTTCCCTGGAAACGCATATGGTGAACCCAACCTTTAACATTGACTCTTTGATCTCTGTATTTGTTGACCTCGTTAATTTTTATCTATAAAAGAAAAATTGAAGGTAAATTAAATTATCCAAAGAAGAGAGTATAAAAAAAACTTACAAATTTGGCTGGAGGTAGAGATATATCTTGTTGGAGTTTTATAGTTTTGCTATTTTCAAGCCTTCTATCCTCTTTTTCCCACTTTTCCAAATTTTTGGCGATTTCCCTTTGCTGAGTTTCAGTCTGGTTTTTTGACTTTAATAAATTGATTTCGAGTTCATTTTGAGAATCTTTTAAAGGAATTTGAACCAATTGTCGATGTTTAGCTGAAGAAAGTTTGTTGGGGTTTGGCTCCCTAATAAAAAAAGAAAAGTTCTTTGAATATGTAGAACTATGTGTATATGGGGTAACAAGCGTTTTAGTGTATGGCTGAGCAGAATGGCTAGAGGCTTCGTCAGGGCTTGAAAGCTCGCCAACGTAAACTAAATCCAAGATATGTATATGCAGATAACAGGGAAAAATAAAAGTGGTAACTACGAAAAACTGGGATTAAAATAACATAATGGCTAACATCTTACTAACCTTTCTTTGAATTGCCCATGACATTGACTTGACAACAAATAGCTAAAATTAAGTGTGTTGAAATTAAGTGTGTTGAAATTAAATATGTTGAAATTCAATAAAATGATCAATATCTAATGACTAAGTAACAAGAGAAATCGATTTTTTAAAAAATATATACATATGAATTTTATTGGTAGATATACGATATTCGAAAATGTTGATTGGCTCTAAAACCCTTTAATTGCCATCAACATAATGGCTTTTTTTTATCTGATTTTAGCATTTTATAGAAAATATCTACATATTATTGGTAAAAATACAAAATCAGACCAATTGAACTTGGTAAATAATAGTGAATGTGGTTTTGTGCCTTTTGCAGCGATTTTGAGGTTGTCATCTAATTAGTTTTGGTTTATTTATTTAGAATTCAACTAATTTATACCATTTCCAGATATTCAAGAGAGCCATTCCAATATGGTATTAGAGGGTTCTTACTGATCAGACACTTGTAAATTTTTTTAATTCGAGCTAGAAGAATATGCAACCAGTTACAGAAAAAAGTAAAAGATGTTTGAACAGTAAATTGAACCTGATTGTGTTTTATCAGATTTGGATAAGATAAAAGCTGATAGTTAAATAAAGTTAACCCTCGATTTGCGCGAATAATTGCTCATAAAAAAATGCTTAAAATGAAATCACATTTATGCGCTATCTACAGCCAAATCGATGAAAATTGATCAAACGATTTTTTTGGAGATATTAAATTTGCGAACAGATAACTATTCTTTACCAATTTCGCTAGCATTTTATAGAAATCGTTCCGACCCATTGCATATTCTAGATAATTAGGAAAATATAAAACTTTTTTTAGCTGCCAAAACAGTCAAATTTTAAAAGGATATCCTATATGTATTTCTTAGTTTTCGTATATTTCATCAAATGGGGCTTTTGTTCATAAAAAATTTAATATAACATAAACCGGGAATATGTAAGGTATTCAAAAATTTTAGAGCTTGGTTGAACATATAAAGTTTACTAGACTTATTTAGAGAGTCTAAATACTAGACCAAATACAAATTTATATCAACCCGTCTATAATAATTTCCGATATAAAGGTCTCAAGGTTAACTCTGTAACAAACTGCATTAGGAATTTGATATTTTAATCATCAATACAAGGATAGTTTTTGAATGTATTTGACCCCCCCTCCTACTTTTTCAGGTTGTTTAATGTGATGTGTGATATAAATGAACAGTTTTTGTATGATTTGGCAGTTTTCTAAACCAAATTTTATCGTTTAAAAGAGTTACAAGTTATCATTAGACATATCTACTTCTAAAATTTACATGTAAACGGTATAAAACTATCTATACTCTCATCTAATATCCATAAACAACTTCACTAGGCTCCATGCCATTTGACCCAATCTTTTTACAGAATTGGCGTTTCATGAAGTTCCCGCTGACCTAATGGAAATTTCGCCAAGCAGCAAAACCGCTTAATGAAAATTGATAAAAAGAATAATTATAATATATAAGCCACTTCGCGATCTTTTTTTTTTATTAAACGAAACAAAATCTCTAGTTTTGCGAGCTGTGAATGATATAACGACTTTATTATGAAAAAAAAAATCTTAAAAAATCCTGCGTTTCTGTTAAAAGAGACTCTAGTAGAGTGAAGATGTGTATTTATTTGGATTTCACGATAAAAGAAAACAAATAAACTTGTTTCTAACCCAACCCAGCAGATCATGAATACATACTTGCTTAATATAATAAAGATATAATGTAATCCATAATTTTTATTATGGGTGTTATTTGCAAAATATTTTTGGATGAAATTTAAATTTTATCAACTTGACCATTTAACTAAATTAATCGGGAAAAACGTATTTGGGCCTTTTTTTTTGGGAAGATTTTCGTAGAACCAAAATATAAGTATGTACCCGTAATATCTAATTATAACTCAAGCTATAGTTTCATTTTTTTTTGAGAATTTGGATGTATTCTAGTAAGTTATATATTTTGATTCAGACATATAACAAGATTAAGTTTTACTTTTGTATTGATTTGGTAAAGTTTAACCTCTATGTATTCGGTTTCAAATTTATAGCATTTTAATTTCAAAATACTATTTGTAATAAGGTCTGAGTAATATAACTATTAAACCCGGTAACTTGGATTTTTTATAAGCGAAATGCTACTTCTTTGGGAAGAGGGGGTAAAGAATAGCTTAAAGAATCAGATTCTATAATCGAGTACATTTTAATTTTAATCGAAAACCACACAATATGGCTGAATATAACCCAATTTAGTAAAATTTGATCAAAAAAGTCGAATATAAATCAACACAAAGAAAATTATATGCTAACCAAATCTGATTACAATAAATCGTTTGAATCGGAAAAAAATATAAATAGATTATGAAATTTTGAATAAAATTATTTTAGGCTCACTATAGAATAGATACCAGCTTATTATATAACAATATAGTTTTGAATTTGAGAAAATAAAACTTGGGATCCAATTCTCCATTAATTTTTCTGCACATCTAAAAATTGTTCTTTTTTTGATAATTTAAGTGACTCTATAATAAATAAAATGTAGTTTTTTAAAGATGCTTTTCACTATAGTCGATGGTACAATACTTAAATAAAGCCCAAGTTTTAGCATTAGTTTGATATGATCTTCAATATTTTAGTATTTCTCTAAAGAAAAAAGGCTTTGTATATCTTGATATTGGCTCTAAAATATATAAGTTGCTATTTACTATTGCCGATATTTTTTCAAAGTAGTAAAATTAAAATATCTTAAGTGAATTATAGAATATTGGAAGGTCAAATATATAAGGTAAAATTAATTAATTTTAGCTTGATATTCTAAATTTTCTTTATCTAACCAGAAAATATATATTTAAAATTAAAATTTTGCTTATTTATTTTTATCAGGAAACTTAAAATATATTAAAAGTGAATATAAACCATCTTAGCTTCAACGTTATTAAATATTTAATAATTAATATTGGTATTAATACATAAATATTGGTATTAATACATAAATATTACTTCTGTTTTGTTTTTCAAACAAATCTAGGAATGTAATTCAAGCTCATTTAGCTTTTCTGTGCTTTTATGCCAAAAAATATTATGAATATTTACGGCTATTCTACTAAAGAATAGTGTGTTCGAAAATATATTTGATTTGAGAAATAATTTAAAACCGTATAAGAGAGTAAAATGGAGGTTTTAATAATTTAATTACACATTATTTGATATATATATATATATATATTAATAATCTTTTTTTCTAGCTTTGGATTATATTGATAATAAAGATTCAAATTTTTGCTAATAGAGTTTTTATAATCAATTATCTATCGGTCAAAAAATTTATTATTAAATCTATCTCGTTTTTTTAATGAGAATTTTGAATTTTATTAGTTGTTTTTTTACCCTCTATAGGTATTATATTTAACCCGAATTAAAATCATATTACAGAATATATTTAATTGAGATAGCCATGACAAGCTATTAGACCGATAGCTTTCAATATCAAAGTTTTTATATGGTTATTGTATAAAAAAAAAGATCTATATGGGGTTTCAGGGAACAATTTTATACTTTGAAAAAATTATTCAGCAAAATACGAATAATAATACCCCTAAGAGTGAAATACCTTGCCGTGGTTTAGGGGCTTAATAGTGTACTTTTCGAAGTACACTAGACTAAAATTTCACGCAGCGTTGTACTATTTTTGGTTGGAAGTAGTGGAGACAGCGCACAGCGTTGCACTATTCTTGGTTGGGAGTAGTGGAGATAGCGCACAGCGATTCGGAGGACAGCGATTCCAGAGGAGGACCATCTAGAAACAGGAGGAACCGATCGTTTAGCACAGCTGAGACATAGTCTAGTGCACAAGTCCAGCGTTCGACAGTCAGACGGATCTCAGCGTCTAACAGCTATTTGTAGGAAAGCCATGTCGATC
>LSSL01007766.1:0-15821 GCA_001953115.1 Smittium mucronatum | reverse complement strand
TTTTTTTTTTGTATCACGGAATTTTACTGTAGATAACGTCATTAAAAACTATACTAAAAAAATATGAAAAAAAGAAAAATAAGTATAGAAAAGACTATTATCCTAACTACAATACGCTCCTCTGCCGGACTACCGGCTGCGTACCTACGGGAAAAGGGTTCAATCTACCAACCGAAAGACCCCTCCTGGCATTGCTTCAAGTAGGCTGGATGACTTAGGTTACGTGCAGTCAAGAATTAAGCTCTTTGTCAATGAACAATAGTTCATTGAATCTACTGAGCTCCTAGTCAGAGCCCACTTCTAACAGGATTAATAAAATTAGGCTCCTACCCAAACGTGGGTTTTATCGACATGGCTCTCCTACAAATAGCTGTTAGACGCTGAGATCTGTCTGACTGTCGAACACTGGACTTGTGCACTAGACTATGTCTCAGCTGTGCTAAACGACCGGTTCCTCATGCTTCTAGATGGTTCTCCTCTGAAATCGCTGTCCTCCAAATCGCTGTGCGCTGTCTCCACTATTCCCAACCAAGAATAGTACAACGCTATGTGAAATTTTGGTCTAGTGTACTTCGGAAAGTACACTATTAAGCTCCTAAACACAGGCAAGGTATTTCACTCTTAGGGGCTATAAGAATTTTGTAAAGAAATTTCTGATGCATAAAGAACATCCCATATAAATAAATATATGTAAGACATAAATTTGGGTCTAGAAAGGTTAAATACCAAATTAATTCCCATAGCCCAGAAAATAGTTCAGTTAAATATTATAAAATTTGTACTAGAATTTTATTGCAATCCTCTGAACATAATTACTGGTGAAAGATAAATGTTTTTTATTATTCTAGGAATTTCCTGAATTTTCCTTTCTTTGATACATTATTTCCCAGATTTTGAAAAAAAAACCAATATCTCCAAATGATTATTCCAAAATTGAGCAAATAAGGGTACTGATGACATATTAGGGGAAAAAAAGAGTTGATAATGGCGGATTCGTCAATATAAAAACAGGATTGGCATTAAAAAGAAAAGGCGCAAGATATAATAAAAAAACTAAGTACATTCAAAGGTCAAAAAAAGGAAGCAAATAAATAACTTTATATGTATTTAAAGAGGAGTGATAATATTTTTTCCATTTAAAACTGTTTAACTGAAAAAATCCCTCATAAAATTTCAGAGCTCATATTCCCATTTTTCGCCTTATATTATCTAGCTTTTTCCAAATATAAGATTTATTTTACGTAATTATTTTAAATATTGTTAATTTTTTTATTAGTCATACAGAAGCTAGATAAAAAATCTAAATATGATATTTTATAGTAATCTATTTTAAAAAATTCGTTAAATATTATCGAAATTTTCTTATTTTTAAACCTATTAGCCAAAAAAATAATCATCAGCTCATTATTCTTAATAAGATGTTAAATACTTTTAAATATATAAAGTTATTTAATTATTTTTTTAAACGTAAAAAACTAAAGACACTCTTTTTATTAGTATTGGGATCCTTATGCTTTTGTGGCTGTATTTTGGTTTCAAAAATTATTTCTGATATCAGCGAGTTTAAATGGAAAGATGATATTATCAACTTTGAAAGTATATCATTCTGCAAAACCCATTCTAGGAGACTATTCGATATAATCTTGGAAGATGATAATAAGTATGATTATATTAAGTTTGATTCTAAATTTCTCTCACACAAAGCAGATAAAACTGAAATATATAAAAAAAGAAAATATTTCTTTGCCGTTAACTTTTACAACAACGAAGAAGTATTGCCACACTTTATTCAAGAGATTATGTCGGTATTCGAATTTTTAGGTATCGATAACATTTTTCTATCTGTGTACGAAAATGGTTCTGGCGATAACACGAAAGAGATAATAAAGTCATTCAAACGAATTTTAAAAAAATATGGGATAAAAAATTCAGTAATAATTGACCAAATTACCAGACCAAAATATTACCATAGAATAGAATATTTATCTCAAGTTAGAAATAAAGCTTTAAACCCTTTATTTTCGGAAGAAAAGATGCAAAGACTATATGATAAAGTTATATTCATGAATGACATATTTTTTTGCAGAAACGATATATTAGAGCTAATATATCAATCAGATATCCAAGGTTCCGATATTACGTGTCCTCTAGACTTTTATACAACCATAAAAGCCAATAGAAAATTTAAATTTAAATTTAGAGATACTTGGGTGTCTAGAGACCTAAATGGCCGTGAATTCAATCCCAATATGAATAAATTAGTTAGTCACACTGAATCCAAACATAGATTTCTGAAAAATCTTCCTTTCCAAGTTCAATGTTGCTGGAATGGGGTTGCTGTGTTAAATCCCAACGCTTTCTATGGTAATACCTCTATTCGTTTCAGGAGATCTAAGAAAGAAAAAAGTGAATGTTCGGCTAGTGAGTGCAGTCTATTGTGTAATGATTTTTGGCAAAAAGGATTTAGAAAAATAGTTGTTGTTCCAAAAATAAGAGTTTCTTATATGTTAAAGGATGCAATATTATCCAATAAAAGGTATTCGGACGAAGGTTTATTTGATACTGACGTAGATGAAAAAATAAGGTACATTCATGGGCCTAAAAAATATTTTTGCAAAGGTCTTGAGGCAAAAAATGAAATACACCCAAATAATCCTGGTGTTTGGTATGAATATTCCACTAATGGTACAGAAGTTCTATAAATGATAATTACCCGAAAACACATCAAAAATGTTAACTTTTTAATTCAATAAAAGTTTATAATTTTCTTTGTTTTTAAAACGATTTTAATTTTATATAACTTGGCTAATCATCTTTGACGTCCATTGGTTGCAAAATTATTAGGAATTATTTTTTAATAGCCTAAATAAATGAAGGTTTCGATGAATTTTAATTAATATATTTCGGCTATATTGGTTAACCCTTTCCGGGCCCAAATTTAAGCCTCGCTCCTATTTGCTCAAATAAACACTTTCAATTGGCTTAGCTTATTGATTTAACCAATAGTATACAAATAATATTAGTCTAATGAAAACATTGAGCAAAAAGTGAAAGCCATTTTTTGTACCATTTCCCCTGAAAGGGTTAAGATTCGATTATTTCAACCAGAATCGACTAAATTGGACTGAATTCGGCTATTTTAAGCGATTTTCGGCTAATATGAAAATTTAGCCAAAAATCGCATTTAATTATTAAGCCATTTTCGACTAATTTTAATAGAGTTAGGTAACCAATTCAATTGAGGCCTTTGAATTGAATAAGGATTTATATTGGCTATTTTCTTAGTAAGTCAAAATGAACAGTTTTTCCAATTATCTATTTAAACTCGGCAACAATTAGCTTGTTTATAAACAACTTATTAACCTAGAAAATGGACCCCTAAGAGTGAAATAACTTGCCGTGGTTTAGGGGCTTAATAGTGTACTTTTCGAAGTACACTAGGCCAAAATTTCACACGTCGTTGTACTATTCTTGGTTGGGAGTAGTGGAGACAGCGCACAGCGATTCGGAGGACAGCGATTCCAGAGGAGGAACCGATCGTTTAGCACAGCTGAGACATAGTCTAGTGCACAAGTCCATTGTTCAACAGTCAGACTGATCTCGGCGTCTAACATCTATTTGCAGGAAAGCCATGACGATCAATCCCACGCTTGGATAGGAGTTTAATTTTATTAATCCTGTTAGAAGTAAGCCCTGACTAGGACTCATTAGCTTCAATGAAATATTGATCGTTGACAAAGTTCTTAATTCATAACCGTCAAATCCTTCATCCAGCCTACTTGAAGAAATGCCTGGGGCGGTCTTTCGGTTGGTAGATTACACCATTTCCCCATAGGTACGTAGCCGGTAGTCCAGCAGAGGAGCTTATTGTAGTTAGGATAATAGTCTTTTCTATACGACTTTTTCTTTTTTTTATATTATTTAGTATAGTTTTTAATGACGTTATCTTACAATAAAATTCCGTGATACAAAAAAAAAAGTATGAAATATAGATAGAAAATGGTTATTTGGAATTTTTTTTCTTTTAAAGAAACTTAATTAGATTGAGCTATACAGGAGAATCTTCAAAAAAAAATAATTCAGTTTTGAATATGATATTTATAATGAGTTAAATAGTTTCGGAATTTCGATTCTCATTGTTTAAGTATACAACTTGAACATTGATTCTATAACATAAAAAAATTATAAACTGTTTTGATACAATTTATGTCTAGAACCAGCAATAGCAAAAAGAGTTTTTTTGATGTCATTATGGCAAAGTATTTAAATGCATTTAATGCATTTTTCTATTTGTATATACTTTAACTATAAATGCTACAATCAGACTATATTTTTTTATAATAATTTTTTAGGCTTTTTTTTGTAGAGTTGGTTTTTGTAACATATTTATTATGATGAACTTGGTATAATCGTCTAAAGAAGATTGGAGATTTTTCTGAACAGTCAGTACTAAATGTGAATTAGGGAAATATTAACAAAAAAAAGTAACTATGAATTTATTGTATTATTTTACCTTCTCCTATATTCTTAAGTGGTTGATTTGCTAAAAAAATGTACGCTCAAGGCTTAAAAATACTAAATATAGAGACTCAATACCCTTTCTGGCATGTTTGTGATTTCTTTTTTTATTAAAATACACGTCTTCGTATATAAATAACATTCCAATTTATAATTTAGTTTATGAAACCATATTACCAAACCATAGATTTATGTTTGAATTTTACCAATATTAGTTATAATGCCAATAAATTGTAGTATTGATTTGAACTTGAATTTGAAAGCATTAATGGTTTTCATGGTTTAGGCGATTCAAAGTTGTTTATATTATCTTAAAAATTCATTCAAATAAGATCTATTTGCTTTATAAAAATAGCAAGTGTTGAGGATTTTTCTGATTGTTTTTGTCAAAAGATATGTAGAAGATAAAGAATAACATTAAACACTATCTCCATAAACCCAAATTTCGAAAAAAAAATTAGTATTTCATTAGATTTTGATTTTAGTTTTAATGATAGCTTTAACGATAAATACAAAAAAAAACTTCAAGAAGAGTTTTCAAAGCATTAGAAATATTTATAGAGAATAAAATTTATAGAACGATCCTTTTTTATTAAATGGACTAATCTCCCATCTTAAAACAATTTTTTAAATATAATATGCATAAAGATTCCAATAAATAATAGGGCAAATTGCAAAAATGATCAGGTTTTCAGAAATATTTATTAAAATGATCAGATTTTTGAAAATATATGCAAAAGTGATCAAATCATCAAATTATTTCCATTTATAGCATAAAAATTGACGAATTTTTTTTTAGGCAAATAAAATTGGCTCAAATAAACTACCAAAAAAAATAGCAATTTTTTAAAATCCAGACAACCATTAATCTGGGAATTTTCTACTAGTATAGGCCAGTTTCTATTTTAGTTTTTGACACTACATTTTGACACTTCATTGAGGGGGTAATAGCAATTTATAAGGGTTAAATACTAAACACAAGACTACAATCACTTAAAGAATGCTTTTTTTATTTCCTTGACTCTTTAGGAAAATATAAGCATGTTTTAGAAAATTTCCTGTAATTGAAAAACTGCTTTTCAGACTATTCCAAGATGTTTTTCCATAAGATGTTTTGGACTTTTTTATTGGATTAAATCGGAAATTTCGGACTTTTGGGTGTGCTTTATGTTATATTAGCCAAATTTAAATTAGCATTGAATATGTTTGGGGGGGGGGGGTTCTGGCGTAGCTCTGAAGACTTGCACTTGAGGATATTTAGGAATCAAAAAATCTAATTCGCAAGTCATTAACCAAATTAAAGATATTATTGAGCACATCTCTTATAAATATGTATGATAAATTTCCCTATTTTTCTAGAAAGTTCTACATATATTAATTTTTGTCGAACTAATGGAATTCTCAATATTGTTTTCAATCAATACTGAAGATGATTTGAAAAATATATCTGCAAAATGGGCGAGAAAATTATAGCTGCTATTTTTAAAATTAAAATTATAATGTATAATATCGTTAAGAACCTCACAAAAATTCAAAACCTTTAGCTATGTATAAATACTTCAATCGATAATAGACTTAATATTGGTGGGATCATGTTTACACAGAAAAATATAATTTATAGTTTCATTTACCAAGTCATTGATTTACAAAGAAAATGTCATAATAAAGACTTTTTGATCTCCAAGATTCATTTATTAGCTTTTTAGTGTTTATAATGAAAATCGACCATCATTTGTCATATAATATTTAAAAAATTAACAGATAAACCAGCTTTTGTGCTTTTCTTAAATAGCCATACCATTTAAAACGAAGGTGGATTATAATAAAGCAAAAAAATTCTTCAAATTAATAAATAAATATAAAAGAATGAGTTTGTTAAAATTGAAATAGGGCAAGTCTGTTAAAATCTTCAAAGGAAAGTATTATCTATAATTAGTTTAAATTAAAATGTTTTTATGGTTCTTTAGAACATATTTGATTTAATTTATTGTGCCATTTACCATTTGAACCATCGATATTATATTATTATTTCATAATTAAATTTTAGCTCCTATAATTATTATTCGAAAATATTGAAAAAAGGCCGAAATGTATTTTTTTTATTGTTTATTGTTTATTTATACTCTATCATTGAATTGATTATTTCTATCCTTATAAAAAATCATTGTATCATAGGCTCTTCTAGAAAAAAAATTTCACTCATAAAACTTTTATATTTATATTGCGTTGGAAATTATTTTATACTAACTTATAAATTATTACATCATGAAAATATGTTGAAATAAAATCAAACATTAAGGATAAATTTAATGGGATTAAAATAAAAGAAAACTTAATATATTCCAAATACCTAAATATTGAATTATTTGTTATTAAATAAAAATTAAAAAAATCATTGTTTAGGAAAAAATTGATTCAATCTTTTAGAGCTCTGGGTAAATAAAATTTGTAACAATTTAATTTACTATAAGATATATAGGTCAGATATAGAAAGATCTATCCTAACATACCAAGACATTAAGGGTTAATTGGAACTGTATATTTATTTAATTATAGAATCATATTCATTTCTTAATCTATAAACTTTTATTTTTGATACGTCTAATATATATTCAGATACAGTCTTTCTCAAACGAAATCTGTTTAAAAAAACCGAATTTCTACATCTTATATTTATTGGGACCTTCTAAATTCTAATTTTTATGCTATATTCAACACTCATTTTTATTTAACCATTGTTGCTATTACCTCCTCAATGAAGTGTCAAAATGTAGTGTCAAAAACTAAAATAGAAACTGGTCTATACTAGTAGAAAATTCCCAGATTAATGGTTGTATGGATTTTAAAAAATTGCTATTTTTTTTTGGTAGTTTATTTGAGCCAATTTTATTTGCCTAAAAAAAATTTCGTTAATTTTTATGCTATAAATGAAAATAATTTGATGATTTGATCACTTTCGCAAATATTTTCAAAAATCTGATCATTTTTTTAATTTGCCCTAAATAATATTATTTATATCCACATATAATGCTTTTAAGAAAAATAGTTCGTAGATTTAAAATAAAAATGTAAATATCTGTAAACTGATTGACTTTTTTAATACACTGAAATAATCTGGTACTTAAATCGCTTTGAACTAATTTCAAGTTTATTTTGTAATCATTCTTTTATTTTGGTTCGGATTCCACTATTTTTTTACCTTTTCGAAAATATATTATAATAGCTTTTTTAAAATATTGGGTCTTAAACAAATCGAATAGCTTTTTATTTGGATAAATGTATTTCTGAATATTTTTGAAAGTGTTTTGCAGATAATCTTGTTTAGCTCAATCTATTGGGTTTCTTTAAGAGAAAAAATCACGAATCACCATTTTGAATCTATATTCCATGCAGAAATATCAATTTTCATAAACTGGACTATATTTCAATTAAAATTGGGGTCATTATGATATTTCTCCAATTTCGATAACAATAGCAAGTTAAATGCATGTAGAGCAGATTTAATCCATATATTTGCTGTTAGTATTGATAAATCAGCGGTAAATCTAACCAGCGAATCCATTCGCTAAAAAAGAAAATCAAATTAAAGCCCCAACTAGTTTTGCAATTATTTTAAAATATTTATTTTTTTCTAAAACCCCCATAATCTATTATATCTGAAAATACAAGTTTCTATTATTGGATCAAATTGATTCTTATTAAAAATTTACATACCTTTCCCAATTTTAATAATTAAACTAAATTTCAGCTATGAAATAATGCTAACCTTCTTCATTTTAGATGAATAAAGAATTTATAAAATAAATAAAGGGATTATATATAAGAATCTAAAATTTTTTATTCTGAAGCTAGTAATCTAAAGTTTGATTTCTAAATCCTCAAATATTAAACTATAAACTTGGATAAAGCTGTTTATAGATATTTTTTTAAAAAAATATTGAGATTAAACTTTTTTTAGTTTAAAATTTTTTTCGATTTAAAATTTTAAAGAATAAATTTTTATTAGTAGTGTTTATACACTTATTGAGAGGATAATATACACTATATGTAACTTGGTATGGTTTTATAAGCTATCAGAGATTTTACCAAACTTAATAAAACTCTTTATTTCCCTGGAAATCAGGCTAATTAACTCCAACATAAATATATCAGTTATAAAAAACTGCAGTATATCAAGTGGTTTGCGATCAAATTTATTTATCCTTTTTTAATCGATTTTTTTTTTTGCAAATAGATAAACCATGAGCAATGGATTTGAGAAATAAAAGGCTTTATAGCGACTTTCCCCAAAATATTATTGGATATTTGGTGTCAAAAAAAAAATTTCAACCAAATTTTCAATCATGAAATATAATTATTGGTTATTATTATAAATTACATCCATCAAACTCTTCCAGCTAATCATCAGCATGGCTTATAATTACCTTTAAAATTTTTAATATTAGAATAAAAACTTTCAAAATTTTAAATATTTGAGTATACAATAAAAAGATCTAATATTTAGTATAACCAATAGAGCTCATATTTATGATCCATGGTTATATGATACTATCTTGAATTGGAATTTCGATCCTTAACCTTTTTTAAAAAAATATTTAACTTATTAAAATATAAAAGTATTCATTCATTACAGTTTTTTAATATATATAACGCCTTTTTCAATATTGGAGCCTATTTTTGATAATAAAAAAATGATCAGTAAAAAAATGGGAAAAATTGCGATGGGGTTAAACCTTTGGAGGTAAGAAATGCTCGTAAAATGGAATCTCAGTGATGGATATGAGATTTTGAGTGCTTTATAGTATATTTAAGTTCTTTTGGTATAATTTTGGTTAAATTTTAATTACATTCTTTTTTTAAAAAAATTAATTTAACATCAAATACTTTAATGTTTTTAAATTTGAAAATTTTAGCACTATTTGCTTCAAAAGTTGTAAAAAAAATTCTTTTTAGAGATTCCCGATAATTAATAAGTTTTTAATTGAATTTTTATTTAAATCTTTACAATTCGTCGAATTAAATTTAGGGAATGAACTTTGTATATTAGGGTATATAATGAAATATTTATTGAAATCGTACATTTATAGAAAAAATTTTAAATGATCTAAATATAGGGGGAAAAAATCTCATCTTTCATTTCTAATAGTCACTCCATTATCAAATATAGATCTATTTTAAGCAGGATTTAAAGATACGCATAATTAAATAAATACAGTTATCCTAACTAATAAAATAAGTTTTTTTAATTTATGAGACGTCAGAATAATAACTTCAATAGTGTAATAAAGAATAGCTATATATATTCAGTATAAATGAATTATATTACCAAAGAAGTTTTCGATTTAGTAAATTATATAAATATTTTGATTTTGGATGTGTTTGGAAAAATAAAATTCTTATTTAAAATTCAATATCCAATTAGAAAAAATTCTCTTTTTTAAGAAAATTTAAATTTAGACCTTTTAAAAAAAATTATTTCAAACTAACTTATCATTGGGCTAAAAATACTGATAAAATTATTCTGAATGTTTTTTCAAAATTATATAAGGTGGATGGTTTTTTTTGCTGAACTGAGCCATTAATACAAGTACAAAGAGCTCAAAAAAGAGATAAAATAAAATTCAGGAGGAAAATAAAATAATTTGAAGACCTAAAATTATGTAGAAATTTTTTTGAATCTGTCATATTTCAAAGCCACTTTAAAATTAACCTTTGTTTTATTTTCTTATCTAATATTTGTAGATAAATTAATTTCTAGTTTAATATTTCTAATAAATCTTATTATTGTATTCTCATTAAATATAAAATATAAAATAATGGCTGTTTTTGATTTATAATAGATATTTTTCATAAAAAACACTAAAAATCCTAGCTAATGATTTATGTGTTAGTTCAAATAAATACATAAATACATAAATACATAAATATATGTAAACCACAAAATCAAATATTCTTGAAAAATAATCTTTGATTTTGTTTTAATTAATCTTTATATAAAAATTTCTGAAAATGTCTCGCCTCGTTAATTTTATTGTATTATATTTAAATCTATTATTTTACAAAGCTTTTATATAAATTTACATGTTATATTTATTACTGGAAAAATATTAAACATTATGATTGAACGGATAATTCTTTTATAAAAAAGTGAAATCAAATCAATTACTAGAAGGTTAATAGTGTAATGATTGTTATTTTTATAAGAAATAAAGTTATTTTTACCCTCTGTAAAAAAAACTGAGAACGACTTCCACACGAAGTCAATTCGATATAAACAAAGCGGCTTAAAATTCGGTTATATTATGCTAGTGTATCATAACTCCTGTAAATTGACGAAAAAATTGATATAAAATTTTTTTCCAGCAATTAAAACGTCTATTAGTGCTTTTTATTTGAAAAAAAAGTTACAGGCTCTTAAATAATGATTTTTATTAAGATTCATAATTTTTTTTAAAAATTAATTATGATACAAATAAACATTGTGAAATTATAATAGCAGTAAAAGATTAGAAAATTAAGATATATATATATCTTTTTTACGGTCAATCTAAATTAATATATATTTTTTTTAAATATTATAAAATATAACTTTTCATTTTTTAATACAAAAAAAGTGAGGCTAAACGAAAAATAAAAATGGATTCAATTTGGATAAAAATCAAATAAAAAATAATTAAAAATGACTTAAGATGAGTGAATGAAATTTGGTCTTAATACATATAATTAGAAAAAAATTTAAAATTGGATACAAATTAGAGCCAAAAATTACGAAAAAAGTAAATTTTAATTCGAAAAAAGTGAATAAAATTTGAATTAAATTAAAAATTGATGAGATCCTATTATTCGATTTTATGTTTATTTTATGAGAAATAAAATTTAGTTTATAATATGTTTCAGGAATGCGAATAGATATTCTCATATTCCTGTAAATTTATGAATATCAATGCATTACTCAATCAAGAATCGCATTTTTAAAAAAAATATAACAATAAGATACATCCAAAAAGAGGAATTTTAGTTTTTATGTTTTTAATTTTTATCACGAAATTTTTTTTTGAAATTTTGAAACTTAAGCCCAATTCGGCTTTCAGTAAAAAAAAAGGGGGGGGGGTAGAAGAAGTAAAATGCTCTACTTTAATAAAATTATCTGTGTTTTAAATTGACTGAATTTATGACAATTGTAGATTTTAACATTTAATTTAATTTTATAAAATATAAAAAAACCTATAAAGAGCAATTCAGATTAAGAGAAGGGATTATGTTTTTTTATATTTTATTTTTAACTTAAAAGTAACATACTTTAAAAATATTAGTAATTATTTTTCCAAGATCAAATTAGGAAATTTACATTTTTTTAAATACAAAAAAAAAAATAAAAGAAAATTATAAGCCATTTAAATAGAAAATGAATGTATTTATTAGCAAAATCCCATTTTTATTTATTCGAATCGCGTCTGAAAAAAATAATTTCACTGATAAATAAACTTAGTGCACATTTCAGGTGTTAGAATTTCAACTATTTCATGAATAATAGATTATATAGTTCTCTCTTCCCAACCGTTTTGTGTACATTACTGTTTCTTATCACCATAATGGAGTGTTTTATTTTTATTTTTTTATTTTTTAATTTCTGATTTGACAAAGCTCCATGCATTCTCTGTTGATTTTAGCATCGAATATTGTGGGCCAAGATAAAGAGAAATTACACCATAATATACATCAATTAAATCTCTAATTTTTACATGACATCTTGCTTTATCTGATACCTCTATAATTTTTTTTATAGAATTTCCTTTGATCGGGGTTTCCTTATCGCCTATGTACTCAAGAATAACAATCATCGGTTGAATAATTTTTCCTTTTCATTCATAAATTTAATGTATTATTTGATAAAATTACTTCAACCATACATAAATTTAAAACTGTTCATAAAAGTAATGTAAAAAAGACCTTTCATCTCTTCATGATCTTACCCAGGTTAACCTAATGAATATAAAGACTTAAATCTTTATATCGAAAATAGATAACTTCCTCGAAATAGAATAATCGAAGAATTAATTTGCGTAATCACGTCTCTTTACCTTTTTTTATCTCAAAATTAACATTTTTTGACTCAGTATCAGTCCCTTTAAAAGCCAGAGGACTAAAATTTATATGTATTCCAACTTTTTGAGTGCAAAATTTCAATTCTTACTTCTAAAAAATAAATCGGAATAATTCCTTATGATTTTACAACGTATTTTTTTCCTGTTTAATAGTCATAGTTTCCGAGTGCATTTTTATTAATTTAAAATTATTAGATATGGACCCCTAAGATTTTCAGGTTGTATATTTCATTTACCATTAGATCCATATGCTATAGAAATAGTGATGTTTTGGGTTGAGATAAGACTGTATAATAATTCCAGTTTTCAACAGAATTTATCACCGCCGATCTTGCTGAAACTGGGGTTTTCCATATTTAAATATTTATACGGTTCTATTTACATCACAAAATAAATCTTTTAATCAGATTTTTTTTTTTCTTTCTATTTAAAAAGTATTTTTATATAAATGCTTTTTGCTTATATTATATAAAATTAAATTAAATGTTAAAATCTACAATTGTCATAAATTCAGTCAATTTAAAACACAGATAATTTTATTAAAGTAGAGCATTTTACTTCTTCTACCCCCCCCCCTTTTTTTTTACTGAAAGCCGAATTGGGCTTAAGTTTCAAAATTTCAAAAAAAAATTTCGTGATAAAAATTAAAAACATAAAAACTAAAATTCCTCTTTTTGGATGTATCTTATTGTTATATTTTTTTTAAAAATGCGATTCTTGATTGAGTAATGCATTGATATTCATAAATTTACAGGAATATGAGAATATCTATTCGCATTCCTGAAACATATTATAAACTAAATTTTATTTCTCATAAAATAAACATAAAATCGAATAATAGGATCTCATCGATTTTTAATTTAATTCAAATTTTATTCACTTTTTTCGAATTAAAATTTACTTTTTTCGTAATTTTTGGCTCTAATTTGTATCCAATTTTAAATTTTTTTCTAATTATATGTATTAAGACCAAATTTCATTCACTCATCTTAAGTCATTTTTAATTATTTTTTATTTGATTTTTATCCAAATTGAATCCATTTTTATTTTTCGTTTAACCTCACTTTTTTTGTATTACAAAATGAAAAGTTATATTTTATAATATTTAAAAAAAATTACTATGATGAAATTTGAATGATAATATAATATCCAAATATTATTTTCACTTGAAAATCTATAATTTGAAGTTATAAAGATCATATAATGCAAATAACAAGCATTGACTGTTTTTTTTTGATAACTGCATAATGCCTATCTATTTAATGATAAAAATTACATTCGAGTAATCAATAAAATATTCTTTGGATGCATTTGCACTTTTGAAAAATGTGACATTCACACAAAAATTAATAATTTTTTTTTTTTGTAGATTATTTAATAATATTTTGGTTGTTATATAAAATTATAATTATATTATCCTTGAAACTAGTTCCATTAGATGTGAAGATTATAAAAATTTAGAAGAACATATAAGAATATCTTTTTAGATATTTTTAAATATGTTTAATTTTAGCTGATAAAAATCTGAAAATTTGATTGAAAAGCGGTGATTTCGATCATTATCTGTCAATTTGATTTTTTTTAAAATCACTATAGCAATAGTCTGTCAAATTAAACTTGTTACCTTATTTGAATCTAGAGTTTTTTTTTAAATCTACCACAAAAAAAAACACAATTTAACCAACAAATTTCCAATACTAGATTCGTTTTTATATTCGCTCATATTATCTGTTGACATTGAAAGGTGGTAGTAAACATGATTTTGATTTTCATATTGAAGAAAAATTATACTGTTTCCATTGGTTAAAATTTTCATCAGTTAAAAAATAGAAAACTCCTTTTTGTTCGCGACTTTTATAAGTGACAGACTTTCATTAGGCAGAATGTCAATAAGACATATTTTTGTTAAATTGATCTAATAAACTTCAAATTGACTAATCATGATTAAAATGGCTTCTTTTACTCAAATTGGCTGAAAAATATCATTTAACCATTTTTTAATTACTTTTTAATAATTCTTTGCTAAATTCTAAAAAATTTATTAAAAAAAAATTAAAAAAGGCGTTATTATATTTTTGCTTTTAAATTTCACATTAATATAAATTCTTAATTTTTTTCAAAATCTATCTTAAAACCTATTTTAAATATATTAAAAAATAAATTAAAAGGAGCTATAAAGTCTCGAGAATTTGTAAGATTTCTCGATAGAAATACACACTTGTCTGAGAACAAAAATATAAAACACGTTATTTTTTCTATTTTTTTGATCGTTAAATTAATTTTCTTATTTTTTTTACCCAGTATTTATTTTTAAACTTAATCAAAATGTACAAAAACACAATTAAAAAATTTAAAAAAAAAGTAGAAATTTTTGAAAAATATTTCCCACCTAACAACGCTTTGACGCTCTAGTAGATCCGTACCCACTGATAATTGATATAAAGAGGCTGTATAGTTAATAATTCTTTCCGTTATTAATAGACGGGAAACACGAATGCCATCCAAAAATTTCGCTGTTCCCAGTTCAATTATTTGGCTGGCGTTGTCAGCGCGAAGCTGACAGAAAGATTTTTTAGACCCCCCCCCCCCAAGGAGTTTTCCGACCTGCTCCAATTGAGCTGGATCGGTAGAAGAAACACTAAAAATTTCACTAAAATGATTATTTTGAGCAAAAAATTGCTCAATTGTATTTCTGCGGATGTTATCCCATTTTTCACGCACTAAAAATAAGTGCTCGATTGTCTCTGGCATATTTTTTTTGCAAAAAGGGCAAAAAAATTTAAATTTTCCGTCGATGATTTTTGCATTGGCCAGGCGTTGAATCGTCCAAAACTGACCAATTCGAATTTTTCCGATTTCCTGGAAGCCTATTCGCTGAGCTGGATACAGGGCTTGAAGTTTGATCCAACTTCCAGAATTTTTTATTCCTCGATTTATAGCCCATTTGTGAATTATAGATCGGTTATTTAAATTTTTTCGATCGACCAATGATTTTTCAGTTTGAAAAATTTCGCCGGTTTTACAATATTTTTTTAGCCATTTTGATGTCCCCGTCACCCATGTGCTCATTCGGGATCGGTGAGGGTTTTTAATTAAATTAGCAATCCATGTCTTTGAATTTTTCCATTTGTGAAATGCTCGCTCACGGGCCACGCTGGTTTTCAAAAAAACTGATTTTATTCCCATCTCATTTCTGAG